>JXOV01003357.1:19432-31948 GCA_001014945.1 Clogmia albipunctata
TCCATTTTGAGTCGAATCAAAAGCAGTCGGCAGTTGTCTCTGGTCAGCTCCACATTCTCATTGAACTCGAACGCCAAGAACTTATATCTCCTCAGGAATTCCTGGAAGGGAATTCGATAAGGATAACCCTTCTTTCCAGAATTGGCCGTGTCCACGACGGCCATAGCTCTGATTTGCTGCTGAACCATCTCTGGAAGGACTGAATTCGGTTTATTGTCCAAATTTATTCGGATACAGCGAACAAAATGGACTCCACTGCTCATTGCGGAGACGGACAGAGTTTTCATCAAGTCCAGACAAGTTGCTCTGAAAACGGAGCACTGGGTTCTCATTTTGTGAATTTGCGAGTAGAGGCCATGAGATAAAGTATTCAACTTTCTGGCGCGTTGCTTTTCTGCAATCAAAGCTCCCGCCCATCTGCCCTTAATTTCCATGTCTTTTGGAGGCTCCTCAAAAGCTAGAGTTAAATTACCAGTTTTATTCAGAGGATTTGAAAACATTACTTTAATAGTTTCGTCTCCAGCCAATCGTAATGTTTCTACCACTTCTGGAGGTAAAAACTCGCGATTTCTGTCCAAAAATTCTCTGGCATCGTAGGTGATCTTGCCTGTATAGTGAGCCACACTAAACTCATGATCACTCACTCGTTTTACGTATTGCATCTTCTTGTTGTTAACCTGCTGAATCAGATGATCAGAACCGTGTCTTCCTCTAGTCGAATCATCCAACAAATGTAACAATCCGTAAGGCTTTGACATTATTTGATCCACGGCCAATTTATTGTCGTAAAAATGAAAATCAGTGATCGTTGGGATCTGTTCCTCTTCCTGTTCGATCATCTCCCAAACAAACATCCGCTGGTTGTAATAATACTGCATTTGCTCGTTTAAAGAGTTGATTATAAACTGATCCATTCGATTTCGACGATAACATTCAAAGCCAAACATGTCCACGATTGTTATCGAGTAGTGATCACCGCTAAAATTATGAATAATTAAGGCCAATAATTTATATCAGGTTAAATAAATATCTTATTTAATCACATTCTATTCAATTAATAGGTATCTCATATAAATTTGAGAGTGTGCTGTTGAAAAATCCTTTTCAATTTTAATCTCTGATTTTGATTTGATACTGCTAATTTTTTCAAAAGTTTTTCTTTTAAATATTACGAGTATCTAGTAATTTAAAATTTGTCAATTATTACTTTATTTAAAATCTTTTTTAATTTTCCTTTCAATTGATGAAAAAACCCATCTTCATTATACAAACACTCAACATATTTTAATATGTTGAGTTTTTTTAAAATAATATTTGAATATTTATTTGAGTAAAAATTATAATAATGCTGTAATTTGATATTAAATTGATATCTGAACTATGATAATCAAAAGTTTGAGCAAGATTGATGTTAATTGTGCACTTAACAAATGTATTATTAGATTTCATATAAAATAAATAAGTATATGCATTTCATCAACATACAATCCTTTTTAAATATATTTGAAAATAATAATTAATGTTGATAATAAACCCGTACAAAATCTCCAACCTCCACCCTGTTCCAAGTATTCGAATAATGTTATTTCATGGCATTCAGTGATAAATATCTCCTTCATATTCAGTATTTTTTTTTATTCCTTTCGGTTATAGTTAAAGAAATTTATAAAAGTATGTGTGAATAAAAATATTATATAATTTATTATTACCACCAGTCGCCTCCGCCACATAAAATAATCATTCATTTTATTTTACAGTGTACCGGCAACAGTGCATGTATAAAAACCTGCGCACTAGACAACTTGGACTGTTTTTACTTATTAATCACGGATTTGTGGTTTTGTCTGAAAACACTGAAGGTACGGTCAATTTCTTTGTACAAATTGACGTAACAATAAAGAATAATGGAACAAAAATTGTAAGAAAAATTAAACCAAATCAAAATGATTAAATATGAATTAATACAGCCCCTTCGTTTAATAATGTAATTCGATACTAAAGTAACTAAGAGAGAAATTAAATTTAAAATGTAATTGAAACTCATACTCACAAAATAGCCCTTCCGAAAGCTAGCTTCTGATTGATAATATTCGTAATCCAGTCCACTAGTCTAATGTAGATGACAGCGGCTAGGACATCTCTTGCGTCTCTGGCCTCATCTACAGTGTGTCGCTTCTGTTCTGGACTCCCATTGTTAATGTAACAATACTTTACCAGAGCCCAAATGAATTTCTTCTCGTCAATGCCCAACAATTTGGCCACATTCACTGCTGTTTCGTGGTTCTCCAGTTCAGCCTTTCCCTCAAACTCCTCTGATTCTTTGTACCGGAGCTCCCCCAACAAAATTATGGCCGAGAGAATTTTGTAGATCGAGTTCAATTGATCCAAAGTGAATCCTAAATCGGTCAACGAATCTTCGATTGCTTGAAATTTACCGACATTTGCCTCGACGGAATTGCGAACGTAACTAGAGTTTGCTTTTGACGGTATCCTTAGATACCTGTAGCTTCGGTGATCTTTCAGGATGAATTGATCCAATTTACCCTTCTCCTTCATAGCGTCGTAAAAGTAGTAGAAAATGTGAAAGTTGGACTGTTCCCTGAAAATAGAGTTGCGTACGACTTTTAATCTCGAAAAGTTTATGTGGAGGCGCCGGGCAAACATTTAAATTTCTTTTACCCATTATTTGTTTATTAACAAATATCACTAGTGCTACTCGTACTTTAAAATTTCTAATTATGTTATGTTTAAATTTTGCAGACAGTTCAATGTACTTTATAATTGATTTAATTGTAGAGCAATTTAGTATTTTTACCATTAATTTACTTACATATCTGTTGAGAAAACTCTCGCCTTTTCTAATAAATAAACGGAATGAATGGCTCCACTAAGTTTTCCCGTTTTGCCAAAGTTCAAGTTTGTCAAAATACAAGCCCTCGTCGAATTATTATTTATTGGAGTTCCTGCATTGACAAACGCTTGCAGGACTTGAACACTTTCTTTCACTTTTTTGTCTGCATTTTTGTTCCCTTCTCCGATGTAGCACAAATGATCCAAAAGATGTCGATACATCGTGCTCTTTCCAGAATACGTCTCTCCAGACAGGACTATATACTGAGGATCATCATGGTGCAACATGTCCTGATGGGCACGATCTGCAACAGCGAAAATGTGAGGCAAATTCTCTGACCGCGTCTTTGCAACGTATTTTCCGTGCAGAGATTTCGGAAATCCTTCTTCCAGATTATTTGAGTTGAGAGATAGTAAAACATCTCCAGCATAAGTGAAAGACTGTCCATCGTTTAAACGGGTCGTCAAAGTGTCCATGATTGAAGATTCGGAGATTTGGTCAAGAGCACATAAATCTTCAACGTACATTTTTGTGGGAGGATTTCCATATTTCTTAAGACCACCGTCGAAAATGGCCACTTCATCCACAATGTATTTCGCTTCAGGAACTTCTAGGTTTTCCATCAGAACTTTAAGTTCTTGGCAAATCTAAAACATGTTTATTATTATAAATTGATCTATGTAATTATACTTTTATGCCAGAACGTTTACTTAGCAACAAATTAATCATTACCTAACATTACTCATACTACTCACTTACATGATAATCATTTTCAGGTAACTCTGTAAAGAACGGGTGTTCCACAATTTCCATCATAAACGGGCGATTATCTGGATTCTTTTCCAAACATTCAGCAACAAAGTCGTTGTAGTTTTGGCTCCAATTCAATGGCCTGTAAAGAGTTGGAGGTGGATTCCGAACAATTTGGAACATCATTCTCGAGGGATGCATTTCGTGAAAGGGTGGATGCCCATCACCAATCTCAATTGCCAAGATTCCCAAAGCCCAGACATCGGCCCGGCTTCCATAAATCTGATCGTCAGCTTTTGTGGGAGCCGTAAACATTTCTGGAGCCATCCAGTTCGGAGATCCAATACATGTGGACACTTTGCCCATGGTTGTGTCCACCTTTACTGACAATCCAAAATCACACACCTTTATCTCTCCTTCACTGCTTAAGAGGACGTTGCTTCCTCGAATATCGCGATGCATAACGTTGTTCTTATGTAAATGGACAATGACTTTTGCCACTTCCTTCAAAATAAAGGCAATTTGCTGCTCCGTCATTCTTCGACCCACAGCGTTCATTTTCTGGATCAGATTCATCACCGAACCGCCCTCGCAGTACTCCAAAATGAACCAAATCTCGTCAATAACCCCCGATTTCTTCCGATAAACTCCATAAAAGCCGGGCAAATTCGGGTGGTCAGAGTTATCCCTGTAGACAGAGTACTCCTCCTCGATTTTCTCCCGTAGCTCCTTGTCATAGAGCTGAATTTTTATGGCCACTGTCCGTTTCGACTCAGTATCAGTGGCTTTGAAGACCTGATTTTGGACAAATAAAATTTTTAAATGTTTTTTAAAAGTGGTTCATTATAAACGATTTTACAACGAGAAAATTGGATAACAGAAAGTAATTAATTATCATACCATAGACGGTTTTTTACATTTAAAGTACTATTTGGACTACTATAATATTTTAATTTAAACAATCATGATATTTATAAAAAAAATTTAGGTAAATTCCCAATCTTACATTTATCGAGGAACTAAACCGGATCTTTATAAATTATTAGTAATTTGCTGCTATTCAATGAATGGACACACATAAAAGTTATGAAAGGAATGGTCTTCCTCCATCTTTGTGTACTCTGTTTCGGTGGCAAAATATGTTAATAAATAGACTCTCTAGAATCATTTGCTCATGGTGCTAATCACATCATAACAAATAATGATTTATCGGCATGATATTTAATTGTCAATTATGGAAGATTGGCAATTTCGAATTCTAAAAATCACTTGGTTGGACCTAAATCGATAACGGTTTTCGCGTTATTAAAACAGTGGTTTGAAGTGTAACCCTAGTGAGATAATATCATAAAATTATATTTAAGTCAATTTCACACCTATTTAAAAAATCTTAGGATTTAATTGAACATCAAATTTATACTTTAATATAACAGAACACACTTCAAGAATATCCGTCAGAACTCCACAATTGTGACATCGTATTATTAATATTAGATTTTGTACTTCCAGAAGAGTTCGTAAAAACTTATACCGATGTCTAAATTGTCATAAATGAATAATTTATTTTTTAATTACAAATTAAAATAGCCATTTTCACCGAAAATGTTTTGATTGCGAAAATTTGATTGTTTGTAAACAACTTTGACAGTTGTTTCTGTAATCTTGGTGGTGAAATTGGCAATATAAAACTCAATAAAAAGTGGAGTAACAAAGTAAATAAAATTGGTTTGTTTCATTTCCATCTATCAAAATCTAATAATAATAATAGGATCTCACAAATGTGGAGTTTAGGGTTACCGGTGGTGAAGGAGAAGTTGGTTTATTGCCTTTCTCGGCATCCTATTGGATCCTGCTTTGTTATTATATTCTATAAGTTAGCCGTAAACTAACGGTTTTCAAAATATCGTTCTAAATTTCAAACAGTCATTGAGCCGTTAATACTTGCTCTATTTTAAGTTTGAAAATTGCATAAAATTGCCAGTAAAACAAAGATTCCATAGACATGCAATTTCATTATTTAATCATAACAGTTAATTGGGAAAAATGGGGGCGGTTCTTCCACAAGCAATAAATTTCCTGACTTTTCAGTGAGAACAGCGAATTAGCCTATATTTGAACATAATTATGTTCGGTATTTCTATATTATACAGTAAGTTTTAATAACTGATTTATTTACGATATTTTGTGTCTAATCCAATTAAAGAATATTTTCGATTAATTCAATTAAGAAACATTCTAAAGTCTTCCAAAATATAACATTTTAATATTATTTCTTTTATTTACACTAGCTTCACTTCATTATCTTCCAATTTAATCACTAATTATCATTCCAATTATAATTTCACACAAACCTTTCCACAAACTCCACTGCCAATCTCGTCCAATAATTTGAACCGTGACCCGGGGTCAGGCAATTGATCCAATTTCAAGTAGCCCATTTCTTCTTATAATTCAATTACACTCTCTTCGAAGTAATCCAATAAATCAAGAGAAGTCGTACAAAGGCTGCTTCTTCACTTTTTCTCTATTTCACTAGTATAATCCCATTGGTTTCCTGGTTTTGTCCACGATCCACATCATTCTACTGCCACTGAACAACTGAGAACTTTCCACCAGGGGAGCACCCGTATTTATATTGCAAACGGCGCCAGACTAAGAATCCTTACAAGAGCCAGCTAATTGAATTACTTTACCAATCATTTGTTGAACGATGTGCTCCAAATATTTCATAAGATTTGCATAAGAAAGTGTGCAATTTGCAAGTTACAGTAACCTTGTCACAGTTTCCAATATTAGGAATTTATTTAAACTTTATATCACAAATGGTTATTCGTTAATTTTCAATTACGAGCTTCATTTTAAATATACTTGAATTTATTCTGTAAATATGTTTAAATTCTTAAATTAGTACTATATTCCTACCTGTTGTATACTACCAATTAAAACATCTCTTTACTTGTAACCAATATTTTAATGAGACTAATACAAAGGACTTAAAACAAAACAACAACGGAATTGATCGGTGGAAACTAAATAAATTAATTACTCCTAATTGCAAACACTAATGTATTCGTCAACCAGACACTTTTGGCATTCCACGTGGCAGCACCAGTTGAATTTACAATGGCAAGACGTCATCCTTTGCTCCTGCAACAAGTGGTAGCCCCTTCCGCAGCACATTGACGAACAACTGTCGCTTCCCGTGCTCGTCCTGTTGCACCTCCTTCCCTCAGTACCTGCGAAAATTTATTAAAATTAATAAGATATGGGAGTGAGTTTATGTGAATTATTTGAAGAAATATGACAAAGCTCAGTTTTAACATATTCGACATATTCAAATTGTTATCTCCGCATATAATATAGAATTATCTTCATTCAAAATTATGGATTGTACAAAAATTTTTGACAAAATTTTTGGAAATAGTTATTTGAAAGTATCGTTCTAATATCAAACAAAATCCACTGACAAAATACGAGTACTTGATTGTATAAGTATGTGTATATACGTAAATTCGAATTAGGAATGTGTAGGTACCTTGCAGTGAAATTATTAATCTTAAAAATGGCTGCTTTGAAATAGATATTCATTATCATTTATTAGCAACAGCACGTAATAGCCTAAATATATTTGGAAAGTCCTACTTCTCCTAATATTGCCTTATATTATACAAACTTCGTATTTCAATCGCTTTTAAATTCCATATAAAATAATTAAAAAATGAGGACATATTCAAATTTGCCAAAGCTTTTTGAAAAAAACACTTGACAGAAACAGATCTAATACTCGTAAAATATTGTAATTGAGTGAATTATTTTGTAAGAGAATGAAAAATTCAAAAAATAGTAAAATAGTATTACCTGGTATATCCGAAGCTAGATCTTGATCACAAAAGTTTGGGGACCTTTGATAGTAAAACAGCGAACTCTCCAACTTCTCTAAGCCCCGATCGTCCCTCCACTCGACGACGTCTCCATCATACCTTGTTCGTCGAGGTGTTCTACTTTGTTTGGGGGTCCAAAATCTGCGCCGTCCCCGCTTTTTGTTCTTCTTCAGAACGATTAACGGGGGCCCATTGTTGTTTGATTGATCGACAAGGATAGCTCGCTTGAACTGTTGCTTCAAGATGTTGCCGATGATATGGAAATTGGGCGCCGACTTCCAGCACGTCTTCAGCTGACAACTGCCCGACATGCCGTGGCACTTGCACTGGATCACCATGTTCTTGTAGACCGCTCTCCTGCCCGCCTGGTTGTTGTGTCGGTTGATCTTCGACTGGATGTCGTTGCCATGTTCGCGGACGTCGAGGAACATTTTCGAGAACTCAATCCCGTATTTGAGATTATGTGAGCAGCCTCCCCATTTCCACAAATTGGGTCTCTTTTTCCTTCTCTTTCTCGGGTCCTTTTCCACATTCTGCCCCTCCTGTAGCATTATCTCGTTGGTGGTGATCTGTCGCTTGGAATTAAACGCAGGATCACAGCTGCACGACAAAATCCGCCCCTGACTGCACGCCTTCGCCACTTTGTACGCGACTCCCGCAGACGAAATTGCGTAAGCAAAAGCACTCTCCCGATAGCCTGAAATTGAGAAGAACAACAACGCAAATTAACCTCGCTGTGGCTTGAAGGAGTGTGCATAAATAACGAGGCCAGAGCCAATTGTCCGCTGCCCATTACACCATATCGCTGACATCGGATCGCCACTGCCACTGTCCCGTCTGTCACATTATTCTCCCTCCGCCATCCAGTCCCTTCTTCTGTCAGCCAGATTCTGAACCTTCTCTCATTGTTCACCGATTTCGAATCAGAGGACGACGACAACGACAATTGACAGCCGGGAATGTACGTCTCCGAAAACACAATAATTCATCGGTAAATTATTGGCCTCAATTCAACATCATGATTTATTCGCAAATCCAACGCTGGCCGAATTTAAAGGGCCCATGGCATGAAATGCATTTACATTTGACGTCAAGAATGTGATGCTGGGAAATACTTAAATTCAAATGTTACACAATTTATTTCAAAATCCATTTGTTGTTGTACTTGTGAGTTTCTAATTAAATCATTATTAAATTTTAGGGGTCAGCAGAGTACTTACAGAACTTACACAATTGTGAAGTTGTAACTAATATATTTTATGTAATCTCATATCGAAAAGTGTCCTTCTTGATTTAAATTTCATAATGTTTCACTATTTCGCAGTTGTGTGTTTTTTTACAAACATTTTTACTAATAATAATTTAATTTATTACGCCCTAATTTCATTTATGCCTATTTTTAGTATTCAATACTTGTATTTTATTTAATTTTGATATTTTTTTCAAAAATTTAATATGCTGTTCAAATACCAATAACTTTTAAATTTTGATTCCATTTAAAAAATACTTTAATGTACATTTTTAAGTGATTTATTTGTGAAGCTGTCTCAAATGACATTCTTCTTCTACGACTCAACAACCGTTACCGGTCTAGGTCTAACCAATTGGTTTTACGTAAATGACATTACCAAACGTCAATAAACTGGTCATCATTTCTAATATTTTTTTGTCTGTTTAGTCATTGAAAATAAATTGTTTTGCCAACATTTAACATTCTTTTGCACATTAGTTATTATCTGTTAAATATTACATATTTATATGAATTATTAAAGTCCTATTTCATATTTTAGAAACGTTAGAACATTCCATTCACTCATAAAACAGACTCAGTACATCAAATGCTAACGTAATTCCTATACCGATGCACTATCGATCGAAAATCCTTGGAGTGATGACTAATGCCACCGACCACCTCCCCATCACATAAGCGTTTTCCCAATATATATTTTATAATAACGGTATTAGACAGGATAAATGTACAATCGATTCACCATTTTGCACCTGACAAGAGGATGGTATAGGTCTGACACATTATAAGGAAGGGTTTTATTTATCTTGGTATGGTATGGTAGGTTGGGCGCAGAACCCACTCAGGGATTATAGCCCTTACTCATATATAAATATATGAATAAGTTTAACGATACACGATAACGTATAATCGGGTGTATGGTGCACAGTCATATGCTCCTCCTCCCCTAGCTCTCCCTCCCTATCACAATTGCTGGCCCTAACTAATTTGTTGCTATGTATATAGTATTTCAAGATAATAGTAAATGACTTATTAAAAATGGGTTAGGACAAAGTGTTTAATAGGCCCGTCATTCGGCACCGCACACTAGGGCAGTATAGGTCTGTCGACTTTGGAGGATAGGATATTAATAATATGAACAATTAGTGTACCGCCTTGTGGACTAAATCATAAGAACATGTTGTGAGGGTTTTTTCCCTGCACTGATACTCCATTGTACAAATATAAATAGTACATTTTATTTACCATGACTCTATCTAATAATAAAAATATGTTTAAAAGGCTTTTTATTTAAGTAAATATCCAGAATGTCAGGAGTATATTTCAATTCAATTGATTTTAGAGTTTCTCTAAATGATCTGTGTTCTAAGTTATACGAGCAAACACATTTTTTTTTATATTTCCCACAAAAGGAATGTATTCGTATCTTATTTAGGTACATAGCGTAGACTGTGGACGAGCAGCATTTTTAATCGGCAGGTATTTTTTTTATTTATCTTGATCAAATAAATTTGCAATTAGTAAGGTCAAAGAAAATTATTTATATTTGCATTAATGGTAGTTGACAATTGCTCTGGTATTGTAAAAAAAATTAGGAAAAATAAAAATTATTAACAGTTTTTAAAGAGAAAACAATAAATAAATTATATGTACAATTTCACAACATCACATTTTTATTATATTAGCTAGAACATTGTAAATACAATTTATATATTACAATTTACACATTTGAACTAATGATCATTAATCAAGTAATATTAATCACAATTTTAATGAATTTAATTAAGTACATTTTCAATAATTGCTTGTTATGTAAACTTTCAATTTATATACTTGATGATATACCACTTGCAATTAGCTCAAGTGATTTTGATTGACTGTTAGTGCTGTGAATATCAATGGAGTCGATCGCACACATTGAGATTGGCGATTTGTGCAATTTCAGCTATGTGTTTGCAATTGAGCAATTCTATAAATTTCATCGATTGGCATCGGTAATTGATTAATTTAATGGTAAATAAATAATTTTCCAATTACCTCGTTTCAATAAATTAGATGAATGTGGATTTCTGCTCTTTTTGCTGAGCGATGAGCAATTCCAGCGATGCGACTGAAACTGCAATAAAAAGAGAGGACAATTACTTATTAAGATGATGTGAAAGAAAAAGGAGAAAGACCAAAACAGAGGAAAAAATTAAAAGAAAAGAATGGCTTTCAATTACATCGTACAGTTTGTTCAGTGATAACGCTTCATTTACTTAGATGCACTTGATTTCAAAGTAATTTATTTTATTCATATAAATAAGAAATCAATCAAAAATATTCTAACATTTGATTTAGTTTTTGAAACCAATAAATTATTATTTATTTATTTGAATTTATCAATGAACTCCGCAGCAAAATTTAATTTGTGAGTANTCATTTACTTAGATGCACTTGATTTCAAAGTAATTTATTTTATTCATATAAATAAGAAATCAATCAAAAATATTCTAACATTTGATTTAGTTTTTGAAACCAATAAATTATTATTTATTTATTTGAATTTATCAATGAACTCCGCAGCAAAATTTAATTTGTGAGTAAAATTCAATGTAGAATGGTAAGTAAAGGCTATTGTGTTATCATGAAACGAGATTAATACACACACTTCCTTTAATTTAGGGTGGGAAAAAGATCAATGAATAATTGCTTTTGTTTTTGGAAGCTCTTAACAGGACCTCAAGGTATTGTCGGTACTTGTACGACTGAATTCGATATTACCAGTTTAAGTAATATATAAAAAAATTTTTTGACATTATTCAAACTGCCACGTTCTTATTGAATAAAATGTAATATGAGTTACTTCTAAGATTGACTAGTCTATGCGAGTGTCTCGTACTGAAGGCATGCACTTTGGATAAGAATGAGGAAACAGTGTCACTTACCTGGAATTGGCACTCTTGTACTGCTAAATCGAGTCCGTCGAGGGCCACCATTGTTAGATCATTAGCGTGGTAGCAGAGCTCTAATTGTTCTTTTGTCAGGCCCGGGATCAATTTGCACTTGGCTCGGATGTCCAACAGTGTGGAGCGACTGCTGATGCTGCTGCTGCTGTAATTCAAGCACATTCAGTGAATTTTCATTTGCATAGATGCGAAAATCAAGGTTCAGGTGCGTGGAATAATTAAATTTGTGGATTCCTTTGATGATTCTCAATTGATGAGCCTTCTTTATTTGCTTATCTATTCTCAGGGCACTGTTGAATTATCATCGGTAAAGTGTGGTATTTCCCTCCACCACACTTTACTCTCGGCACAAATCCGAAACAGAATGGGATAATAGAGAACATCAAGTACCACTTAAGTACATATTTTCACTGGTATGTTGATATGAGAAAATGCTTTTGAATTTTCTTCACAACAGGGCTTATAAATTGCCAAGCACAGTATTAATTAGTAGTTTTTAATAAAAGGAAAAATCAAAGACAGTTTAATTAGCTCATTAAGAACAACATGAGAGTGTTAATCTTGTGCATTATATAATTTTTTTTATTGCAATATTTATTGAAATATAATTGGAAAACTGGTTATAATTTAAAAACCCAATTTATTGTATTGATATAATTTAAAAAATAAGAACAAAAATATTTCAGAAATACATTAATAGTCGAAGAAACAGCATTTAAGTGTGTAGAAATAACACATATGATTGTTTGTATCTGAGAAATTTTAGAATTGGTAACTTCAAGCCTTGGTTTATTTAGATTAAAAATATATTTTTCCCAATTTTTATATAAAAAGTAC
>JXOV01003363.1:0-53063 GCA_001014945.1 Clogmia albipunctata
CACTCGGCCCCCACTACTTGATTATATCTAAAACTAATTGCACTTACTTTGCTCGTATAAAATAATTTCACTCACTTTGCTCGTATTTCAAAATTCTAATTTTATTTAGTTTAGAGAATTGTTATTCACAATAAACAACTAATTTCCATATTATTATTTTATTTTCGTTTGCATGACTTGGTTTTTTGAATTTTGCAATTTTTATTTTTCGTTCAAGTTTATTATCTTTTACGTACGTAATAAAAGGCGGTGTTAATTGAAACTTTTATAGAGAAAATACACAATTTTGAATGCTTATTCTAAATTAAATGCTATAAATGTTGGGCTGCTTCTCGTTCCTGCTAAGAACTAAGAAATGGTGGCACTGTGTGCAAAAATAGAGCTATACAGCTGCGCGCAAGAACATAAACAGCCATAAAAATAATGGAAATTAACATGGAATTAAATTTGCGTAATTCCTTCAAGTAATAAACTAATTGAGATAACAGTGAAACCGGTTGTTAGTTTTATTATTACACATTATTCAAATTCGCACACTCACACCGTGAGCTGCTGCTCTTGTGTATACCATAGTTGCTGTAAGTACAGTAGTGCAGCAATAAATTATAGAGATATTATTATTCGTAGTTGCTGGATTATTATGGGCCGGTAATTGATTGTATTCGCATGCACATTATACATTATTTCTGAGCGGCGTTTTTGCAAAGTGTTTCACGGACCTTAACTAATCTATACGATGGGCCTACTCGTATTGTAAAAAGTTGCTAATGGATTTATTTATATAAAAAAAACCATATGGGAATAGAATAATTTTATAGTTGAATTATTTCAAAATTCTTCAAAGGTTAGGATATGAAAAAGTAGTCTAGTGTTAATGCGTTATCACAAAACTTTAGCTAATTAATTTTCACACCTAATGATAAAAGTAAAAAAAGAGTTTTTATTAGATTGTTATGTAAAAATATCATTCAAACAGTAATTAGTTTTTAATTTGTATAATTTAATTAATATAAAACGTTATATCGAAACATAGTACTCGTCAATTGTAATTATTTGATGGACAGGTTTTCAAAATTGGATAGGGTGCACAGATATCTAGTAATAATCATGTGTTTCTGTTAGTATATCCCAAAGGGGGTTTCGTTTTGAGTTTTGAATAGATTGCTATATAAAAAGAGACATTCTTAACCAATTAGGTTTTCATTTGTATAATTTTTTTAATATAAAACACTAAATGGAAACACGATAGTATTCGTCAATTGTGTTTATTCGACGGACAGGTTTTCAAGTTTTAGATAGGATACCCAGATATCGAACAATAACTGGTCCTTTCTGATAGTATATGCCAAAGGGTTTACGAAAATCGATCAATTCACACGCATTATACAAAATTACATAACAATATTTTAAATGATATATTTTATGTTTCTTATTAAGCATTATATTTAGTTAAAACTATTAGTTCTTAAAATTTGCAAATATTAACAATTTTGTGGGAAATTTAAAAGTCGTTTTTCATCATTCTTTTCGGTTTTCGAAAATCACATTTTTCTTCCAAAGCGAAAGCAATTTACAATTCATAATGGGTATAAAATTATGATTCAAGGAAAAGTGTTGCCTGGAGGCGATTTCCAAGATTTGTGTTGTGGTACTAAATTAATAAAAATTAATTTATGGAAATTTATCAAATAATAATTTGGCACTAAGGCATAATATTTTCGAAAACGTAATATTTTGCCTATTTCCGTCACTCGCATTTTGCGTGACACCAAATCTGTTGATCTAATCGGTGGAGCCGAGAGAAAGAGAGAGATGGAAAGAGAGTGAGAGAATGGCTGACTTTTCCATCGAAAGTATGGAGCCTATCATCAATATTTATTCACAAAGCTCTATTGATAGTTGAATTTATATAGACGGAATGTGGGAGGTGGAATTTGAATAGAAAGATAATTTTACGGCTCCTTAAGTAAGCATGAAATAGGGGATTTTCAGTATGTTTCATCAAAATTTATAGATTGTGCTGTATTCACTAAATTCATTGATTAGTTTTCCATTCTGATTTAATTTAAATGGTAGTTCAAACGTGCTGACTGAGCGAGAAATTCAAACTATTGTCAATAAAGCGTCAATAAAAATAGACTTGAAGCCACCAGTCAACACAACAGTGAAATCCTATAAAAATGAAGAAAAAAGTGAAATGCAGAAGAATAAGAAGACTCAGATTCAGCAAATAACAAAAATATATCGGCAGCATTTTCATGTGTATTTTTATTTTGTATAGTATTTATTCCGATAAATTGGGTTTTATTTGCATTTCGTATTATTGTTTCATAATTGAATTATGGTGGCAGCGTTTATAATACCGCTGGGACAACAGACATCATCTGATGTGTATAACGAAAACGATTCTTATTCTGCTGGCCTTTTTCTGCCATTAAAATCATCCAATCCGCATTTGACGCAATCATATTTTCTTTATGGAGATTTGTTGTATAAACAGTACTAATTTGTGTTCTCTAAAAGATAAGTATAGAAAGTTTCTTATGTTAAATTAACCGAAATTCAAAAGAAATTTGCAATTTGTATAATATTTTCTGTTGAAAATGCATAAAGTTTTGTATGAAACACAGACTTTTTAAACTCGCCGTAATTGAGGTGCTTACATATAGACTTTTTTGTTGAAATTTGAATAAGATTATTTAGTTTGGCCAGTTTTTAATTACGTAGGACTTGATTTTATTTCGTAATAGAAGATTTTATCAAAAGCTCAAACAATTGTCTTAGCTCAAGTGCGCTTCATTAAATTTTGTCTTTGGAAACAAATGAAGAGCATTTTTAATTTAATTTTTTAAAATTGGGAATGCACGATTTGTCCAGTGAATGGACGCTAGACAGGTCAACAACATTATTTTATGAATTTTTGGAGGTAATTTGAATTTAATTTAAATTCAAATTAAATTTATTTACGATTTTCTTAAAAACATCATCAATATTTAGGTGTTTATTGGATTTTTATGTGGTTCTTGACACACGCCTAGGTTCAACGGCAGATCATTGGTCTATTGGTGAAATGTAGGATCTTATTTATTTAAATTTTAAAAGGAACATTATGATATATAATTAATAATTTAGTTCAAAAATTGAGTTGAAACTTGTTGAATCCAAGTGATATTCTAATTCTTAATTATTTTTTGAAAAGTATAATAGTTATCTATAGAACATATGACTAAAATCGAGTAAAATTCTTTGGAAATTCTCTTTTTTTACCATTCTTTCTTAAAGATACGAGTGTTTAATTATGTGCTTTTCTAACCAGTTTTATTATTATTATTTTTTGTATATTTTGCAAATTGCGTGTTATCATTCATTATATAGAATCCAGAGCCAACATTTAAGAAATAAAAATACTTTAAAAATTTTACTTCTTTTCATTTAATGAAAAAAAAAATATTATTAAATTATAGTCTGTTAACTACTTCATTGTAGAGGAATGAAAATATCTAAATATATTTTCCTAAGATAAAACATTATAATTTGAGTAGCTGAATTTTGGTACAACTTTGTGCTAGTATTGATTTGTGATTCTCTGCGGGTACTGGATAATGTATAATTAAACACTGTACGGTTATAAAGGAGTTTATAAAAAAAAACCTTGGCTAGGAAAATGTACAGATTTTTCAATAGAATTGTATATATAATTAAAATTTGAATTAAATTATAAATATTATATAATAAAATAGTACTTCTATTAAAAACCATAGCAGTTAGTAACAAAACTAAAGTTTAACACCTAAGTATTTAAAATTATGGTCTCTTAGGAATATAATATTTAAAGAGTTAACAATACTGACCAAAGAAATATTATAAATGGGTGTTACAACAAAATCAAGAAGAAAAGTGAAAAAAAATCATTTATGACTTGTATTTTTCATGTCGATAGTAAACTTTTCATTCTTTAGTGTAGTCAATTAATAAAAATTATGCCGGATGGAAAAGTTATGTTTAATTGGAAAAGTTTTACTTTCTTTTGGAAGATAAATGTTGTATGCTGTCATTTTTTTCAGTTATAAATTAGAAATATCTTTGTCAGCATAATTGATTGCTTTTAATTAGTTAGAAATAGTTTAGAAATATCCAATAAATTTATAAAGAAACATAATTCAAGTGAGAGTTGTTTATTCAACATGATCCATAAGTAGGCTTTGTTGAATATTAAGTTGAAAAAAGAAGACGCGTGTGTTTAATAAAGCTTATCAATCGAATTTTACATAAAACTTTATACAATGTAAGAAGATGTTTACTAAAATTGTAAAAATTCTTTGAATATGTCACATTGTATTAATAATAAAAATACTTCTTAACATCTTAGAAAAAACAAATATCAATTTTATGCAACAGAAATGCATAGAGGAAATGGGGAAATATATTAAGCAAAATGTAAATATTCATTCTTTTATTTCTTATTTGTCATTAGTCAATATGTATTTCTATTATTCTTTGTCATTATGTTCGTTGTCTAAAGATAAACTACTTTCGGTTTCATTTCCAAAGGCCAGACAACGGACGACGACGTACCACAATGTCGTTCATTAAGAACAAAACCATCGGAAGACTCCAGAAACCATTTACCAAGAGACGAATATTGTTCTCAAATCGAATTGCGTTGTTTTTGGCATGTCTCATTTTTTCAATATCGAGAATCCGGTTTCTAGAATAATCGTCATCGTCGTCGTCTCTGATTAGACGAATTTCCTGTCAAAAATATAATAAGAGCATTAAAATGGGGCTCTGGGACGGGTCGCGTCGGCAAATGAGCGCAGGTATGAGTTGGATTTGGTGGGATGATGATGATTCCCAAATTCTATGCGTTCCTTTTGCTCTGTGTTGTGTTGAATCTCTTTTTATTTGTTGATAATTTTGATCGAAAAATTTAGAGAGAGCCCAAAGTGGTGGTGTTTGTGTTATTTGTTTGGCTCTTTTCGTTCGCCGTTTGTGTTGATGGCGATAGAGAAAGAGACAGAGACGAAAACTGAATGGGATGAAAAGTAAACAATGAAGACAACTGCAGAAAGGAATGGTTAATGCACATCCCTCGGAAAAAAGTGGAGATTGAAAAGGAAAGGATCAATTTGTTTAGAAATAATGGAGATTTTAAAAGCAGCAGTTTCGTTAATGGGTATTTCGTTGGAGATGGTTTTGTTGTCTCAATAAAGGCGAGGTTTCAAATTTTTAGAATAGGTCTGTTAAAGGTGAAAATGATTTAAATTTGAGAGCAATATTCGTTTCAATTTGTATTTTTGTAGATTTATAGTTTCTTAAATTGTTTAGTAGCTTGCATTGATAAAATAAAAAATTTTAAAAATCGTACAAAATTATATCAAATATTTAAACATGTTTTAAATGTGTTTGTGACTGAAAATTTCATAGTCCAATTTAAATCAAAATTAGTATCCAACTTGCTTCATTCACAAAATTGACAATTTGTATACAGTTATTTACAATAAAATGTCGTCTTGAAAGATCATTTGAATTTCAAATTGAAATTTTATCTTTAAACTTCGATTGAAACAGGATGCTGAAAATGTGTCCACAATAAAATATTGGCAGTTTTCAGAATTTCTAGTGAACCTTTTTTAAGAAAATTTTTTATTTAAAACTATTGATTTGTGAAATGGTATTGGTTTCGTGTTCAAATATAATTAGAATTCCGGCAAAATTCCTTTACTTTTAGCTAAAAAATTCCCGCCTGGATTAGCACAGCTATTTTATTAAATTTTTTACCAAATTGCATAAAATTTTATATGCAACATGTGCGCTATATTCAAACACATTTTAGTTACCATTTGATTAAAACTTAAATTTCCTTCTACACTCGTGTAATTGATAAAAAGAAGGTAAAATTTACCACAGGTTATATTAAAATTGCAAAGTTTTAGTTAAAATATTTTTTTTAATTTTCTTTTATCAAATATGTATACAATGTTTTATGTAACTCTCTAAAGAAATGCTTATTTAAAACATACATAAGATTCCAGAATTTAATTTGGATATTTTGTTTAATCAATATAAATTGTGAACAGTTATTTATCCTATTGTTTGGATAAATGGATATTAGTTTTAGTTGGTTTATTGCAGGCCTTTCTTTAAATTGCCTCGAGCATTTTAGGGCAATTTAAGGTAGCCTTGGTGTTGGTGGAGGAGGAGGATGAGGTCTTTGGATTGAGACATACTGAATTTTTTCGCTGTTTATTTGTGTTTTTGGGGGACGTCGTCGTCTCCTCGCGAAAGAGTATAGTAGAGTGGAGAAGAAGAGGACGAGAAAAATCCATCAAAGAGCTCAGAGCTCGACATTTGTTGTCTACTAAATAGCGAAACAGCATAGCAGATGCAGTTTTAGCTGGTCTGCTGTTGGCGGCTCAGATGACGAAAACGGCTATGCTGTGTATTAATGATGACGGCGATGATGATTATGTTAATGACTGTGTCTTGGAACCGCTAGAAAAGACCGGTTTCGGCCTCTGGCTGGTTTTGGTTAGTTTGTCGGTCTCTCGGTCATGCAATTTTGTTGCAGAAGAAGAAATATAAAAATTTGAAAACAGAACCGAAAAAAACAGAACGTTTTGTTAATGTTTATGAGTTATTGTCTTTTTTTGTGTCATTATTTTTATATTTTGATTATACAATCAAATAAACTGGACGGAGAGAATTTGTGAACGGAAGAGGCCATTTGTCTCCTCCTGTTTGCCATTTTAATTTAAAGTAGAGTAGTAGAGAATATTTTATAAAACGTGTCTTTGTTCCCATGAACAGTTTTTTGGACCCCAAATTTATATAAAAGTTGAGGTCCTCTCTTGTTGTGCAGCAGCGGCTAAGATCCGACATTGAAAAATTCGTTGACCCCAGAGAGGCAAAGCAACCACATTTTGGATTTGTGTCCTGGAATCCGCATTTTCGTAGAATGATGGTGATTTTTTGGCGAGTTTTGTTGAAAGGTTTTAGAATTGACTCTATTGTTGTAGTCGTGTGTTGTGAGGGTTTTTTTTGCCAACTCTACGGCTGTGCTGCTGCTGCTTTGGCACAATTTAGCGCTGCTGTGTGTTTCGCGGAACGAATTTTTCGGGGAAGAGAACTGAAAACCACACCATTTACCAACTGTCTCTTGTTTTGTGGCTGGTTGTGCTGCTACCTAACTGGTTTTAGCATGGGTTAAATTCTCTCTCTTTCTATCTGGCGGTTGTTGTAGCGGGGGGAAAAACAAATGGACCAAATCAAATTATAAGCCAAGCTGTAAAATTCCCAAACCCAGATACATATTGTTGCTAATTTGCAAGAGTAATAAGTGGACGTGTAAAAATTTGCCCATTTGTAATGGTCGATTGAATTGAAAAGATATGGTTTCCAATGGACCAGTTGATTTATTGAATTAGTAATCAATAAGTATTGATTTATTTTTAAGCAATTGCGAAGTTTAGAATATATTTATCTCATTAAGATATTAGATATTTTTTGGGGTATAGAAATATATAATGGACCAAGTCATTTAGTTGCAAAATCTTGAGGTTTGTATGTCTATAATTTAACGAGTGCACTTAAAATCTTTTATGAGTTTTGGATTGGATCACTCTACTTGTTTGTGTTGGTCCTTAAATGGCATTGTCGTGAAGATTTACAGTGTTTATTAGTTTGCAGTGACCTATAGAGAGATATCGGTTAATCAGTTGCAATTTATATGGATCAGTAAATCACTGTGGGGGGATTGGTTTGGACTGCTTGACTGGATAGTGGACGCGCGCATAGTGACTTTATCGAAGGAGATAAATAATGGTTGGCTGCAAGTTGCAACTTTGGGCGACTATATATTTTGTCATTAAAATTAATAGTATAACTTGGCTGCCACATTTTCTCTAAAGATCTATGGTTTTGTGTCTTTGTGTGTCTGGTGGCCATGTCCCATTCTCATTGGAAAGGGAGTTCCAGTGTGGCTGCACACACTTGCATGTGTATTCAGTTTAAATTATTGATGACTAGTACTGTGTCCAATGTCATCGCACTATAAATCTTGATCTAATAAATTTGCCATCACCATTCTGGGGTGATCCTTGGACGTCCAATTGAAAATTATTTAGTTTTAGCACAAAGTTCAATGCAGATGATATGAATCTTAAATGAGTCTTTTAATTAGGAATGAGTTTATAGCTTCAGGAAAAGTTTTTTAAATGTTTTATTGGTAACTTTTTTATTTAAAAGAAGAGATAGTATTTTATTTAAAAGTGAATCACAAAAGTTAAGAAGTGTTGAATGTTTCCATTTATATTTTGATTTTTGTTTTCCAAATATTTTCTTAAGTGTTCCATAAATAATAAATACAATTTCAACTAAAGATATACAAAATTCTTCTTATTTGAATTGTTTATAAAATATCTACTCATAAATAAGCATTTATTTAGGGTTTTAAATTAAACTATCTCCATGAGAATTAAAGTCTAGAATCAAGAACGTTTGGCTATGGGTTAGTGGGCAAAGAACCCGCGCAGGGATTATATTATATTATTATTCATATATAAAATATATTACGCACAAAGACGTGTCAATATGTGTATGGTAGATAGTCATACGCCTCTCCACGTAATTCGCCCTAGCTTTTTCTACCTACCACCATTTCTGACCCTAACTAACTTATTACTATCGATATAGTAATTCCTTTAAATAATCTGAGAAGAATTTGGGTGGGAAAGGCTAAAAGTGTTTATTAAACCCACTATTCAGCATCGCACACTAGGGCAGTATAGATTTAGCCACTTTAAAAGAGAGGTTTCTTAAAAGTTATATGTTATTTTATTAGTTTGAATTATCATCTAATTTCGATCTATACAAATCACGTGACAATGTTGTGAGAGTGTTTTCTCTATGCACTGGTAGTCCTTCCTTGGAATTAGGATTTAATTTTTCCAATTCATCATTTGGTATTATAGCGATATTCACATTTAATTAGCGGAGAATAAATTTCCCGCATCAAATTTAGTCCCCCAATAACGTAAAACCATTAATTTACTCATGATTCTTACGTAAAAAATCTAATACCTAGTAAAGGATTCAGTCGGATATGAAAGAATAAAGAAAATTGACTTTTTTAAACTAAAATTCTTCTATTTCCTTAAAATAATATTAATTTTTAGAATAAAATTTATTGCGTTCCAATTGGCAGTTAACCTTAAATTATGAATGAATTTCCAACAAAATTTTAATATTGAATTTAATTATTTTTGGTTTAAACTTTTATTAATTTTTTTTTGTATAGAATTTGTTAATTCTATGAAAGTGTTTTCCTTTTTAAATTGAAAGTTTCCTATAATATTAAAATTGTATACAAAAATTTAAATTTAACGAGGTTTTAAATATTCTTCATCTTATATAATATTACGTAATTCAAAAGATTCCTATAAAATATTAACTTTTTAAATTCTAAAAATAGAAAATGTCCAAAATAAACAAATTATCTCTTAATAAACGCAATTCATATAATCTTTTTAATTTAAATAACAATTTAATTTGAGCTTTTGACGTCAAACACTTGAAAATAAATCACTTGAAAAATTCATTTCTTCATGTAATATACATATTTTGAAAATAATTTATTCAAATTTGGTCTTTTTCTCTGTTTTAGGTGGCTGGCGTTTCAGCAACCACGGAGCGGCTTTCAGCTCCATCAGCGCCTCCACATGGCAAATCGCCATTGCAACTGACAGATGAGCCCCACATGTCCATTGTTGCGACAGAAAATGCAGGGTAAGTGTTCATTGGGAGTATGATGAATGGGTCTTGAAAGATAACCAAAATAGGGATTTAAATTAAAGGGAGATTTTGTCAAGGAAATTTAATCATCTTCAAATTATTTCAACTATTTTATTTTTGCAAATCATGTTTATGGGTTTAAAATAGCCCAAATAGAGTATACAAGTGTATTATGTTTATGAACATATATGAAATAAGATGAATGCCGGTCCGTAAATCACGATCTTGTCGGATGAATAAAACCTGTTAATGAAAGAGTTTTTCAGTTCGGTAGAAGGAGAGGAGGAAAAAAAATCGTCGTGTTCAAGTAATTACACGTAGTTTATAAAGATGGTGAAACAATTGAAATATGGTATTGGGTGTTCAATTAAGACATCAGACAACGCGGGGGATGGATAAGTCTCATCTCAAGACACCCAATTTAGGTAACGATTGTTATTACTCTCTGACAATGGCAATGATGGCAGATTCATTTCACTCGTGTCTTCTTCTCCGGTCTCTAAATAAAGCCAGATCGATGACGATGAAGCCGGGCCGGGTTGTTTTGACAAGGATTTACGGATCACGATCGTGAATACAGTTGTAAATAACGTGATCATCTACCAATTGTGGCAATTATTACACTCCATCGTCTAATGAGGAATTGAATGTGAGCAAAGTATGATGTTTATAGAGAGGAAATAAGTGTTAATGAGTGTAATGCTTGTTATTTTTTTGTATGTAACTGCTCAGAACTTATTGAATCTTTGTTAAAGATGACCGGTTTTAAATGTGCGCTCTAGGGCAGTAGAGGTCTGGACACTTTCAAGTGGGAGTTATCTATATGTAAAATTCACATTCGTAGAAATCTTTTCGGGTTTCTTATTAGTGTCTGTGTTTAGTAAAGGAATTTATCACTGCGTTGTTATAATTTATATTCGGTTTATAATAAAATATTGGGAATTTTTTTCCTTAACAACAAATTATTCGTTGCATTCCAAAGCAATTAGTTTTTTTCTCTCGAAAATTTAGTTTATTTTGTTCACGTATCTTTATTGTTATAAAGAGAACGACTTTTTTAAGTGTATATAAACGCTATTTAATTTAATTAAATTACCTTAATAACTACTTAAAATAATTGAGAATCAATGTTATTCAGTTTAATTGTTGTGCTTACCATTTTTGGTCAATTAAAATTAGTAAAACGTTTAAATTGTTCAGTTTTTTTGTTTGTTAATCTTACATTGTTTTGTTCTCAGCAAGAACGATACAAGAAGAGCTAACACAAAAGAAGAACATTTTGATGAGATGTGGTGTTTATTACAGAGCGCATTCGGTATTATTGCAGGCAGCAGCAGCTTCAGCTTTATCGCTCTGGTACCGAGTGCACATATCTGTGCGTGACAAAATGCAGTTTTCTCTCTTGCCAATATGTAATTTTGATGTATGACTGTACGGATGGATGGTTAGAATTTTTTTGCAGTGCTTAAATTTCCCTCGTTGTTGTATTTTGCTAAATAAATAGTGCTATTATTCTGGAGCGATTTTTATTGTTGCGCGCGGATAATAAAGGTGGATCTAAACTATTGTGAATGGGCGATGAACAATTGTCACTCCATCATCATCATCATCATGCGGAGAATGAAATAATGAGAGATGAAGTGGAGAGAAATGGTGGAAAACGAATTTTAATGTCGTTTTAATAAGTTTGCATCGACACTTGTTGCAATTCCATAATTCACGGTTTCATATCACGTCATTCCCAGATCTTCTAAGTAGTCACGTGATGCGGTAGAAATAAAACTAAAGTAAATGGAAGAATGAACGAATGTAATTTCGCAATATGCACTTTGTTGAGAGTTCTGTACAGTGGGGTGGTACAGTGTTTGGAATTTCATTGAAAAAGGAAATTTAGTGAAGGATTTTCATAAAAATTAAACTTAAAAGAGCTATCAAAATCATGAATTAAATTCAAAATTAAATGTTTGACTTCAATAAAAAAAATTTTTAATGAGTAAGTTTGTGAGGAGTGTGTGTGGGTTGCGGAGCTCTAGTCTTCGTTAGGATTTAGCAGAATCTCTACACAGCTTTTTTGAGAATACATTTAACTTGCTTTCCTTGCCTTGTTCTCCTTTGATTTGGATTCAGCTGATACTGTAGTTATGTAGAATAATTAAATTGTGCCAGAGAATGAATGAAACACGTCTTTGTTGATCACTACTGGTTTGAACAAGAAGGGAAGTTCTTGCGCCTATTATTACTTAATATTAAACTTTATAATTATTGAAATATTTTCATTTTTGTTGTGATTGGAAAGGGATAAAAAAGACAGGGTACCCACAATTAATTCCGTCCACTACAAGTCCTTACGTATCTATCCCAATCTTGAAAGTTTTTGTGAAGTTAATTTATAAAAAATCACATGGATTATGGTTAATTATATTGGAGAAAAACTACTTTCTTAAGGTATTCGTACGTTTAATAAAAATATATTCAAATATTATGGTATTATAACAAATCTTACAAAATCAAGCAAAATTACAGTTCTAAAACTTGTTCACTTCACTGTAATTTCATTTGGCAACGTTTCAGTTTGGTTGGAACATCTTTTCGAGATTAATGATACCATAATGATTGTGATTGTCAGAAAATGAGAAATATATCCAAGCACACAAACTCTTGAGAAGAGAGACATTTTTTTTTATCATCATCGGGTGGGGTTCTGTTGGCTTCTGCTGTTGTTGGTGCCTGCACGCCACAACCCAAGAGATATCACATGTATTCGGAAAGTTTGCTAAGTGAGGCCATAATCGGTACATTTATAAAAATATCTGTATATATATGGATATAAATATATGATGGAAAAAATTAAAGAAAAGACGCGAATAAAATGCGGTTCTATTAGTAGAGAACTCCCCGGATTTGCGGTCCGTTTCATATTGTTCCGTGATTGTGTAATTTACAATTTTTCCCTCATTCTCTCTCCTCGCTGTTGCCTGCTTCTGATGCCGGTTTTGTTTTAGAGGAAAAAATGGGATTTTTTAATTATGCTCGCCTCATCATCATCGTCGTCATGATGGCTAGTGCAATGTAATCATTTCAAATGCAATATTATCATTTGAATGGAAATTTAAACGAATGAAAATGAGCAGTCAGTTAAATGAGAAATTGTAATTAAATGACAATTAATTGGTTTTTTTATTTGAATTTTTTTCATAATTGGTTTGGAAATGCGTTTACATAAATAAAGGAAGTCTTTCACTTTCCTTGAAATTAGGTGAAAAATAATCCTATCCAATATTTTTATCAGTAAAGCATCGCCATGAAGAAGAAACAAGGCAAAATTTCATTAAAATCAATCAAAACCACACTTCACTTATCGTCGATTATATTTAAATGTGTTTGTGACTGGAAATTTCATAGTCCAATTCAAAATCAATCTTAGTAACCAACTTGCTTCCTTCACAGAATTGGCAATTTGTACACATTTTTTTACAACAAAATGTTGTCTTAAATGGTCATTTGATTTTGAAATCAAAATTTTAACCTTAAAAAATACGATTGAATCAGGAAGCTGAAGATGTGTCCTCAATAAAATAATGGCAGTTACAGATTTTCTAGTGAACCTTCTTTAGATTTGAGTTTTAGCAAATTTTCAATTTAAAACTATTGTTTCGTGTAATAGCACTTCTGCCGTGAAATATTAATATATAATTTAAACTAAATTTTGTCGTTCTTCTTCATGCTTAAGAGTTAAAAATTAAGTCTGAAAAGTTTAGCTATTTGTAATTAAATAACTATAGAAATTAACTTGTATGACGTAATAGTTTGAGTATTTTTTTACATTCCTGAACTGTATTATCATATTAAACGGAATATTTCAAATAAAAGCTGTATAATGACGGCAAAAAAATGAAAATTCCAATTGCTTCCCCTATCTATCCCCATATTGATCGTCCTATTGTAAAGTGGTACAATATGAGCATTTTGTTGGCATATCTTTCTGTTGGGAAAACTCAATTAAACTGTAGAATGCAGTCACGTATAAAATTGAATTTACAGTAAAATGTTCATGTCCAGCTCTCGCGCGGAGAAGCATCAAACAGATCAAACCGTAGATAAGACGAAATTATGTATATTTTGTATGCTGAATTGGGGTGTGGAATAAGTTAATATACGTAATTTTTGGTCAAAAGTGTGTTGTGTCGTTGTTGAAGTGACCCAGTGTGGCTCAGTATTTTCGGTTTGGCCTTTGAAAGTGAGATGCACATTGAGCGAAAATGGGTAAAAATGGTCGGAAAGTGAAAGTTGCGTGGCCCAGAGAGTTTTTTCGGTTTCGATTTTTTGGTATTTGAATGGCGGGCGCGGTTTATAAACTACAATCATTGCTCATGATTTCGATGATGGTGGGCTTCTGGTTGTGTAGTGGTATTTATGCTTCTTATGTCGTGATATGCTCGACTTGATTACCGATTTTAATCGATAATAATTACTTGGTCGTTACTTGATCTGTTTTTCGCGCTTATCTGGAATTTCGCAGAGGGGCCAGATTAAATTATATTAAGTCTCTCTGTCAGTTGGCATTTGTTGTGAGTTAATTCGGTTAATATTATTAAATAAGTCCAAAAATAGCTAAAACTTGGCGGAAAATTCAATGCCAACAGCAGCGCCGGAGTGGTAATAAGTCTGGCCAGAGAGTTTCTGTTAGGGTTGGCAAATTTTGATTAATATTTATTAATATTCATTATTAAAATATGATCTGTTTTTAAATCATCATAATTTTAGATTTAATTCAAATGAAAATTAATTCTTTAATGTTATCGAATGAGTTTTTAATTAAAAGCAGGAATGTTACTGGTTTTGTGATTAGCAATACGCAGAAATAATTTATTAATGACAAATTTAAAAAATAATATCAAGAGAAGACCAAGACCACAGTGTTTCTGTTGTTGGCAATTTTAAATTTATTTTGATTAATATATTCATATTTTAGGCTAATTTCATAAATTTTTGTATTCATTCATATTGTATTATTTGACTTATTTGATTTTAAATTTCATGACTTTCAATCAGTTTTAATTTCAATAAAAATTAATTCTTTAACTTTTTCGAATAGATTGTATAGATTCAATTAAACTAGAAGAAAACCAGACTGGTTATGTGATTAGCAATACGCAGAAATGATTTATAATTGATAAATTTAAAAGAAAGTTATTATCAAGAGAAGACCAAGTTTAACCAGTTTAACTTGTTATAATATCATGTTATTTTTAAAGAAATGTACAGATAAATTAAGCTATTCTAAAACGTGGAACGATTGGCAACCCTTGGCAAACGAGTATATGGCATGGCGCGTCAAAAGACGAATCATACGACGGAACTTGAGTAGGAAAGGGAGGCCTCGATAATTGGCAATAAGTACACCTCGGCTGGACGGCATCGATCGCGGTTTTTGGCGATTTTGATGGGAGTCGCTAAATCAGCAATTTAAGTAACAAAATGCCAAATGTGGTTTTATTGCCATTTTTTTCCAATTATTAATTTTTATTTGCCCAATGAATAAATTTAGTAAAGAAGGATGTAAAACGGGTGCGAATTACATTCCAGGAACTGTAATATTAATTAGATTCACAGTGGGCTGAAAATGTTATTAATAATTTTCGTTTTACCCAGATATATTCGATAAAAGTCAATAACGGTTCCATCTGATACCATCTGGTTGGATTTGTTCACTTGTGTGTACCGAAAATGGAATGAATGACAAATGCGAATTTAATCGACATTTTCCTATCAAATATTTAGGTGTTTAATAAATTTCTAATGTCTTTGTGCCTGTTTAGCTGCTTTGAGATCGGTTTTTTTGCAAGAGAATTGGGGCTTGGAAAATGAAACGCAAAATTTGATGTTGTGAGTTGTGAGAAGAGACAGGGAACAACACGAGAGAACACAGAATATTAGAAACACCTCAACAGCTCAGAACTCTGTGTGTAGAAATAAGAATATATAGAAAATCATTGGCGGTGGCAGAACCGTAAAACTGAATTATTATCTGGAAACAAACTCTCTGGCTCCTCTCTGTATTTGTTGGGTGGTGTGGTATAGAATTGTAATTATATGCTGTATGTAGATATTTACGATTTAAATTTCAATTAACTTCTTAAAAGGCAGGCAGCAGCAGCTGATGTTGGTTGGTAACTATTTTTTTCCAATCTATTTTAAATGTTGTTGTTGGGCTTTGGGTTAGAGATCTGGAGCCCAAAACGAGAGAAGTGTAAAACTAAATGGATTTGGGATTTGTAGACTGTGCACAGCCTTTTGTAGGATGACCAGATGGGTTTTGTGAAAATTAATTAATATTGTCAATTTAAAGTTTTATTGGGAGTACAGTTGGAATAGGTTAAAGAATCCTCAATGTAAAAGAAAAAGAAAAAAAAACAATATTTTATCACAGATCGATTTTTAAAACAATTCTGTAAGAAAATGTAGTTTTTACAGCTTTGTATCGATTTTAGTTTTATAATAGTGAAAATTTTGAATTTGTTGTCGCTAGTGAAAATGAAAAGCCATTCTCTACGAACAAATTTGTCTCGATATCTTCTACCGGTTCAAACATGATCAGAAATTAAAGATATTCTAATGTCGAAATATTTCATTTATCAAACGAAATTACTTGGAATTTGTTTTTAAATTGTTTATCCAACACAAGTGCTTTAAAGAATTCTAGTTTGACCTCCGTAAGCAAATCATCAATTTATATGAAAATTATTTTGATATTGGAAGTTTTACTGTAAAATATTGACAACGAAATTAAAGTCAAACGAGATAATTAAATTGGCATACATATTTGAATTTATTTTTAATTTAGGAATATTTTATCCTTTTCCCACATTCGGACAGATATTTTTATTAGCAACAATGGCAGGCAACGTCTTTTTGTGTTAATTTATTTAAAAATGTATAAAATTTTCTATAAAACACGGCCGATAAGCATTATTAAACAATCGGGGTTTCTTTAAAACACTCGCTCGTGACTTTAAATAAATCAAAGATTCGATTTCATATGATAATGAAACCATTACCTTATTTATTTTTAAAGAATGTTGAGCGTCTGGTGAGCTTAGTCTAAGAAGAGTTTAAGATAGGCGACGTAGTCCAATGGCTATAGTTTTGAGTCAGGTTTCGTTGTATTAAATATGCCGAAAACGAACGGGGTTCTCCAGAAAGCTCGCTTTTAATGTCGATTTGTGTTAATTTGTATAGGTGTCTGTTTTTTTTCTGTTTTATTATTATAGTTGTTGTTGTTGATTCGGCAGTTTTTCGTTTGATCGTGTTACGAATTTTACAAAAGAATCCAATTTGGTGGAAATAACGTGGTATTAGAATGGGATGATGATGATGGGTTAGGTGGTTGGATCGCGCAGCACAGTCTATGTAGGAAGAACAAGCAGAAGAGGAAGAAGGGATCAAGAGCAACAGTATTTGATTTAATTTATTATAGTGGAGAGAGAGAATGAAGATCATTGAGCGGTATTTTTTGGATATGAAAATATAAAGGGCTGTACTGTTAAAGAGAAGAGACCTGCAGAATTTGTGTGTTGTTTTTATTTGTCGTCTTTTTTGGTTTAGTTTTCCTTTCAAAAACATATGGATGGATTAACACACTGAGATATATTGAGAGAGTGAGAGGAGGGAATAATTCAAGGTCTGTTGTGTTTTTTTGTTTCGCTTGACAATTAAATACTACTCTAGAGGTCTCTCTTGCTTCAATAGTATAGTACCAAACAATCTATTTCACTCTCAGTCAGTGGGATTTTGTACTTTGGTTGTTGTTGGTTTATTGGTGGAGGAATAAAAGTTCAGAATTCAGAATCGCGCGCTAATCAATCAAATTCAATCATCACACACCAATTTTTGTGTATGGCTAACAACAGCAGATTATTATTTACTCGCACCACTTACTGGTTAACAACAAGAAGAACTAAGAAGAGTGAGAGGGAATAAATTCAAGACTTAATTGCTCTCGACGGACATATGGAATAATGGAATTTGTCTTGATGCTTCCCCATTGTTTTAACCGGTTTCTTTTTATTATAAAATACTCTAAAAAATACGGACTGAAATCGGAGAAGTTTTGCTTGTCCAGGCGTCGACAATACACAGCAACACAGAAGGAACCCGAAAAAGTCTAATGTCTGCACAAATTTTGGCCAGAGAGGAGAGTAGAATGGATGGATTTGTGGTAGTTGGTCGGGTTGTGCTGTTCTCTATGCGTCATTGTTTTTCAATTCTCGCTTAGAAATCCAATTTTCAGTTTAATTTGTTTGCTTTTTAATGGCATTAATAAGACTTGGGTTGGGCCTTTGTGTTCATTAGAAAAGAGTAGGTTTTAGTTTAGGGTTATGTTAATTGAAATGGACCTTAATTTTATTTGTTTAAGAAAGAGAGATTGAATTATACTTAAAACTATAGATTTTTTATTGTATTGCCAATTTTAAGGGTTGGTTTTAATTGGGAATGTTTACAGCTTAAATTTTCACATGGTACCTACTTTTAAAAGGTTTCACATTTAATTTTAAAAAATGTTAATAAAGTTAACTTTTATTGTAGTTTTTTTTAAATAGCAATATATTAATAAAACGGAGAAATTAAATGATATATAAACCTTATTCATACAAATCTATTTAATATTACTCTATCTTAAAAGTATAATAAATGAGATTGAATTTCAATCCTGAATAAAATTAGAATATTCATGAAGAATTTATTATAAAAATGTGTTTGATTATTTATGCAAATGTTAACGGTTTTTGCTTAGATGATTAGAGATAAAAGCTGTTAAAACTGCTCATAATGACTGGCATTTTGTGGATTTTATTTTCAAACATATTTTGTGTTCTAAAATGTTAAATTTTATTTGATTAGTTTTTTTTAATTTGAAATCATCATAATTAGGGTAAACTTAGGTGAGACGCCATATTCCCTTTAATTTAGGGTAGGTAAAGATAGATGTACCATAAATTTCTTTCTTTGTTGGAATGCTCTTAAAGGTTCTCAAGGCCTTGACAGTGCGTTTTCGATGGAATTATAGTTATTTATACAACAAGGTCGATAATTTAAGGCTTTACTAAACACTATGGTCGTTTTAGGCCACGAGCGTATCGAGTGCCTTGAGTGCTTAATAATGCTTATCGACCGTGTTTGATACAAGTGTTTTGAAATAAATTAATACAAAAATTAAGAAAGAATATTCGTTTTCTTAAAATCAAATTTAAAATTTGTTGTCTCTTTCACATTGTTTTTCTTTCCTGTTTTAATTCCATGGGAAGGTGGATAAAGATATATCTTGTTTCTCTTACTCGTAAATAGGAAATATCAAGATGATTTTCAATTAATACGTAAAATTTGAATTTAAAAAGCCGTGATGTTCTGTTTGAAAGAGAAATCCGATTTGTGCATCTCTTGTAAAACGTTATATTTAGATTTAACTAATCCATTCTGTTGTGAAATCATCCACAAAAACAGTTAAACGATTCACAACAAAACTGAAGTTCATATAATTTTGTTGGATTTATTTCACGGAGATCACATTTTAGCACTGCTTTAAAGAATTCTTTAAAGCATTTGTGCTATAAAAACGTCTAAACGTCATAAAAGGCTGATTTAATTAAATGTTACTCTGGTCGAACTAGGGGTTCGTAACTTCGGCAAATAGTCTAGAAAAAGGAATTTTGCACCAAAATATACTAAAAGAATAATTCATGTAAAAGAACTCTACGGCCATCTCTTCCAATCATATTGGAAAATTGTCAAATTTCCATTTGCCAGATTTTATTAGATTTTTTAAATTACAGTCCCAAAGTGTATTGGTATGATAAATAGTTGTATTAATTAGGCTTCAAAGTTAAAAGTATTCTAATTTATATTACCTTTCAATTTACTATTTCCAAAAAGTATGGAATCTCTTCCTGTAGAAGAGGCTAGAACCCGATCTGGGTTGTAATGCCACGACTATTATGGCATCTCTCTTTACTCTTTTTTAATTTTCTTTGTAATAAAATTTGTTCACATTTCGTCTATTTTATATTTACTTTAAAAGAAAGAAAGCTTTAAACAAACTACGCCACATTTGCAAAGTCATGGTATTTAATGTGGACATTACGTATTTGAATATTAATTATCATGAAATAAGTCTGCTTATGAAATTTCTTTGAATCACTTTTCTATTAAGAAATTATTAAATCATTAAGTAATTCTTAATGAAACTTGTAGAACAAAATTGCAATTAAAAGCGATTTAATACTAGTGTTCCTTTAAAATTGCTTGACAATATTGAATTTTGAATATGAACAATGGTAAATATTAAATAAAGGCACAGAATTTGAGAAAATAAAATTGCGTCAGAGTGAGTTTGATTGAGCGAAAATCGTGACATTATTATGGGTACATGACAAAACGTTAATTCATAGGATTATGTGAGATATTGTTCTCAGTTTTCTCCATCCAAGGGGGGAGGGGGTTCGACTCCTGATTGGCATGCTTCTTGTCAGCAATCCTACTCAGTATTTGCCGCTGCTGCTGGTTGGAGGATTCGCTCAATTTTGATTCAACAGTGTTCCACCACGCTTCTTTGCTGCCCTCTTCGTTAACGAGAAAAGAAAGAAAGAAGCTGAATAAAAATAGCAATCGTGAACATTTTCTGGGCAGCTGAGAAAAGGAATACCAATAATTCAAGGCGGTGTCAATTTGAACAATAAGTTTAGAGCAGAAATCATCCCTCAAATCGTATCACTCACCCTCCTTTTTTTACTCAATTCTTTTTATTTCTAATATCTAAGGTATATTTTTTGCTATTTGTTTTCCTTTTTTAGTAAAAGGTAGATTATGGAACAGGGTTTTTGCCCCTTCGTTAATATTTTATAAGGTTTTTTCTAGAAGAATTAAGTTGTAAGTAGATTTTTAAAGAGGTTTTGGGAAAATATGAATTGGTTTTGATCAGCAAAAGAAAAATATTTGTTGAGGCCCATTCCGGGATATAGTTGTAAAGTTGGTAAAATAAAAGTTTTAAAAAAATGTTGCGATCGTTATTGCGAATTTGACAAGTTTTTTGTTCAACGCAATTCATTGATTTTATTTTAAAAATTAATTTATTAGAGAAAAACTCTGGTTTTATCAAGAAGGAGTTTGATATCTAAACTTTTAACAAAAAATGTTTAAAGTCGTCAATTGTAATTCTGTGTCTACAGGTTTTGAGAATGATGGGAAAGGTCGTTTCTGTTTTATTAAAAGGAATATACCACTTAGATTTTGCTGTTAGAAATGAATACAGAAATAACAATTGAATATCTTCACAACGAATCATTATTTGTTATGATCTTATTTGCACCATGACAAATGATTCTAAATAGAGCCTATTTATTGTTGTTACCGAAACAGAACACGCATACTATGACAAAGACCATACCTTTCGCTACTTTCATTTGTATCCATTCATTGAACAGCAGCAAATTACAAGTATTAGAAAGATCTGGTTTATTTCTTCGATTCTATGCATTCCATCCAAGCTTTGTAAACCTGGATGAAGTTGACGATGCTAGTTATTCTACAGTTGTCGTCTGAGATATTATTCCTTGCAAATGTATTTTAACAAATATTAATCACAGAATGCTGTAGGTGAAAATGAGTAATATAATAAATTTCGAAAGAAAAATTACGGTCTGATCAGGGCTCGAACTTGGGGCCCAGCGAGTTGAATTCTGTGATGACACTTAACCAATTACGCAACCTCGGGTCTATTCAAATTAAAATAATACAGATTTCAAACGCATGCTGCTTGATAAAGTCCTTCAATTCCATATATTAGGGATTTCAATATTCGAATTCGAATATTCGGAAAAGATTTTCCCATTTAAGAACTTAAATATTTCTTTTATTTAATTAATTTCTGATGAAAAGTTCCAATGTTAAGAAGGGGATAAAAGACGATTACAAATTCAAATTATTCGAATAAAACTAATAAAATGGAATTTAATTTTCCGAATATTCGAAAAATGCAATTCCTTCCATATTTTATTAATTAATAAACGTTCTAAAAAAAATAATAAAAATATTGAACAAAACATTAAAACACAGTTTGCAAAGATTGTTAAATAAATAAGTCGTTCTAAAAATACTTACTCATTTGTGATTTAAAAGTCTCTAGTATTTAATATTATATTCTTATCAGCCTTATATTATAGATAGACATTTCTAAATATGTTATTTAATTATATTTACCAAAGTTAAGATTATCTTTGATTTGTTTAGAAAATAAAACGTATCAGGTGCTCTTGCTCAAACACAGACTTTTGTTTATATGTTGTAAATTGTAATGTTTTAAAAGGAATGTTTTAGATATATATTTTTAATATAAATAAACTGAAATTTAAATTTAGATCTTTTATAATTGAAGCTCTGACTAATCCGAGCACGTCTAAATATACTGATGTGCAGCAGCAGCAGCACAGTGTGCAAAATTTTATTATGGTACGTTTTTATTATTTTTGGTCAGCACAGAGTAGAGGTTTGAATTACAAGACCAGTGCAGCAATATCAGTTATAAAAGCATATGAAAAGTAAACCTGAACTGGACATTGTGTCGTCGTCAGATTGTGATTCCACAATTCGCACAGTCCGAATGACAATGTTTGACCTGAAGTGAGACGGTTTTGTGAAAAAGTAGCGTCATCAGTGATTGCTAAAAATACATTTTTTGCTTTGCTAATAGAGTTTTTGTCTTAAAACTATGTGAAGCTTAACAGTAACAAATTGAGATTCTTGAATGGAAAATACTCGGTTTTCGGATTTTTTTTTATGGCAATTATTTCAAACCTTTGCACTTTTTGCTTGAAAGTGCAATGTCAAATCGGAAAATGAATTAAGCTTAAATTGCGTTTTATAAAATTATAGCTGTGTATTTAACAGAATTATACAATGTTGTTTCATGACCTGACCTAATGTTTTTGTTCCTGCTCTGTAATTCTATTGAGCTTGAGAAAACTGTTTTTCTAATCTTAAATTTTCCTACAATCCAAACGGAATTCGGAATCGCTATTTTCGATTGTTTTTGGTGTAAAAATAGATTGTTTTGGGTTTTAATTTAAGTCTCGTGTTGTAATTGGTCAATTCTTTTGGGGGTTTTTGGTTCTTCAAAGAAGATTTTAGAGGTACAATTATTAAGTTTTTTAGAATTCCTTTTAATCAATGATGATGTAATATTAAATTTTTTTAAATGTCTTAAAGTGATTAAATTCAGCTTAGGAATGCAATAAAAACAGTATGCAGATAGTAACAAATATACTGTAAGATGAAGACTCATTGGACTTTTGAATTTGTATTGGCTTCGCTGCTAAAAATACAGCCAACAGTGGTATCATTATTTGATGGTGTCGCCACAACACCACTGATATGAAGGTGTTGCCATTTACATTTGTTGAGCAAATTGGTGGATGGTTTTTGTTTAGTGTGGCTCCCTGTCGGAGATTTTATTTTTATAGACATAAACGTCGATTATTCTAAGCACAAATATATGTTTGAATACTTTGCTTAAGTCGGTAGTATCAGCTGCTTACAATGTTGCTATTGGTTTTGCTTAAATTAAGGTTTCTAAAGTATTTGATTAGGTCTTTTTAAAAATGGGTTATTTAAAAGAAAATTTATGTAATAGTTTTTTTTATACAACAAGGTTGATAAGTCAGTAAGGAAACGTTGAACTGTCGTTTATCACCCGTGTTTTATACAAGACTTTATGCAATACAATTTACAAATGAGCGTAAGAAATCTAAAATTATTTTGATTTTTGGTACAACTTATTTCTGTTTTTTTTCACAGATACATATTTTATTACAAAAATTCAATAGCAGTCTTAATTAATTAGTTTCCAAATCACAGATGAATTGATATAATTAATAAAACAATAACAATTTTTAATAAATATTCATGTATTTGTCGTTAGACATATACTTCCCTAGTGTGTGGTGCCGAATGGCGTGTCTAATTACACGTTATCCGTTCTAATCTCAATATACCCTACTCCTGGCAAGAAATTATTAATCAACTTATGATTCTTATAATTTGTATAGTGGAGATGAATTTGTGCGTTGGTGTGGGGAATTTATTTTCTAAAAATTAAAGTCCAAATTATAGAATAGAGAGCTGTATAATTTTATAATCTAATTTTAACACGAGTATCAGTGCCGGGAGCAAACACCCTCACAACAAGGTATCTTGGTTGCTGTAAACATGGAATAGCTTGTAATTATTATACTACATATCTGTTCGTACTACAATCAGTAAACCGATCCGGTAAAGTGGCCAGGCCTACACTGTCCACGTGTGCGGTGCTGAATGGTGAGTCATATAACTCGTGCGTCCTTTCTATGCAAATGCTACACAGTTTATTTCAAGAATTTACTATACTGATAACAATAAAATAGTTAGAGTCAGAAATGTTTTAGGCAGGGTGAGCTAGGGCGAATGACGTGCATCATACACCTATTGACACGTGCATCTGAACAATTATTCTAAGGGTTGTAATCCCTGAGTGGGTTCTTCGCCCACCAACCAATATCTGTTCTTACAAATTAGAGTCGGATGAATATAAAAATCATTCCTTTTATTGCACAATTCATTAAATACGCTTTAATGATAACAATTTATTATATAAGTTTTTTTTTGATGTTTTATGATATTTTTTATCTTAGGAATTAAAATATGTTATTTCCTTTTTAAATATTAAATTTAAATTACATGTTTTAAAACAAATAAATATTATATTTCCTTCAGCGATAAAATTCAAGATATGATTGCTTTTTGAAATGAACTTTTAAATTGAAAATTAAATTGGCAATGGAATTTGCTTCGTTCAAGTTTTTGTTTAAAATTTTTTGCATACTGTTTCTATAATTTCTAAGGGAATTGTCAATCTAAAAAAACGTCATTTTGGTCATCCCTACAAAATCGGGATTTAGAGAGAAGCGATGAAGATTGAATAAAAGAAGGAAAGCATTCATCAACGAGAGTTTGTGTTTTCATTTAATTTCGACGTCTGTCACAGTTTTATCAATTTTCCACGGAGCTTCACCATGGTTTCAATTTAAACTGGATGGAAGGATGTTATTGTATATCCTGTTTACATTGAATTTGATTTTTTGGTGGTAGGAGAGAGAGAGAGATAGAGGAGAGTTTGTGCGAGACCAGATTGATTCGGAAAACTTTATTATTAAATGTGTCATGTACAGTCTGTATGGTAAACTTGTAATGTGGGTTTTATTATTGAAAGCTCAATCTGTATTTTTTGTTGTACATCCAGTATTTGTTGTTTGGAGCGAAAAAAATTGATTGGTTTTTTGAAAGTATTGTGTGTGTATATGATGATTGAAGTATGTGTTTGTATATGTCAGGTTTTGGTGGATTTTAAAATTGCTGACTCGCCTTTCAGTTGGTTATAACATACTATTATTCATGCAGTGCTGACTCTTGGTCGGGGGGCTATAATTTACTATCAAGCCAGCCAGAGCCGCCAAATACAAACAATACGTATGGGTTCTAAGCACACCAGTTTAGTCTACTACTCACTCCACCCAGCTCGAAAAAGCTTAATTTGAAGTGTTTTTCGCCGGTCGATAATTGATGTATTCCATTGTTGGTTTTGGCATTGTAATTTTAGGAGTCGATAGGTTTAAAAATACTACGATTGATTGCTTTACAAGTTGACGTAGAGCTTTTATTGTTTTATTGGTTTTAGGTTATACCGGTAACCAAAACCGAGGACTAAATTAGAAAGTTAGAACGTATCAGAAATAGATTTTCTATAAATGGACGCATTGGACACAGTTAGTTCAACCTAGAGAGACATTTAAAGCTGTATATTTCGGAAAGTTTATTTATTACCTTTCTATATAATTTGCATATGGCTTTAGATTCAATAGTCTTTCAAAGTTTGCTGCTGCATTTAGGTCGGAAAAGTATTTTTAGCATTAACGGTTTTTTATTTAAAGTATGCTTTTTTGTTGCATAAAATTGATATTGTGACACTAAAATTTGTTCTGTCAAAGACTTTTTTAATAGCACAAGTACTTTAAAGATTTCTTTAAAGCACTAGTCCTTTTTCTTTATTATTATAGTGTGATCTCCGTGAAAGAAATCAACAAATTTATATGGAAGTCAGTTTCGTTGTGTATGATGTAAATGTATTTGTGGATGAGTTCACAAGAAAACGGATTATTTAAATATAAATATAACGTTTTAAAAGATATGCACATATCGGATTTCTCTTTCAAACTAATTTATTTAAAAATCCATTCAATTCTTTATAGATCGCGGTCGATAAGCATTATTAAACACTCGCGCCTTCTTTAAGGCACTTGCTACGCTCGTAACTTAAAACAACCCTTGTGTATACCTTGTAATACCTTATCTTGTTGATCTTGTTGGTATATATAACTTTTAAAAATTAATTTAATTAACTCACAATTTAAAATTACAAATAATTTGAAACTCGTTTTGTATTTCTTTTGAATTCTTTACAATTTTTAATAGTACGAGTTATCACAAATAATAACTTAAACCATATATTCAAACCCTGTTCTTACAACGTGTCAGATCCATACTACCCCCGTGTGAAGTAAAATTTTGTTTCGTTTTAATATTTTCCAGACTTAAGTCTTTACATTACAAATATATAAACTCAAAGTTGGGCAACTTTGATTTCAAGATTTATTCACCCGACATTAGAATAGTTTATACTAGTAAATTGAATCTAATGAACTTTTAATTACTCATTTCAATTTGGTTCTAATTCAAATGGCATTTGATCTTGTTTGTTGTAAGGATTTAATATAATATATAAATATCTAATAAATCTGTGCTGTAATAGTTTTAATTTGGGGTTGGCATTAATGCTACTGAGAGGATTAATTGTGTAATTCGATGTAGTATTTGGGTGGTTCGTTGATTAATGGCATTAATTGTGTGTATTTGTTCCTTATTTCATTTAAATTAAAACAAACCCTAAGTGGGATATTTATTGGGATCTCCTCTATATGTTGTTGTATATATAAATAAACAGCTAGATATAATGAGAGGAGGTGGGAAATGATTGTGATGGTTCAATTTGGTGTGTGGGGGTGGGTTGCGCTGAGAGTAGAATATCGAGAGTTTTCCGAACCCAAGTGAGGGTTGATGAACTTGGAGGAGAGAACCCAGAAAGCGGAATGATGCGTGTTTTCTTCGTTTGTCCAAAAATTGAGTTGTATTGTGTTTTTCTGGTTTTGTAAAAGAAAAAAAAATAAAAGTTAAAAAGGAGTGAGAAAAAGCATGAGGTTTCCAAGTTTACTACAGCGGTGTCCAAAAGAGTGGTGTGGAAAGAAAGCAGCTCACACAAGAAATTGTTATGTAATTGTGAGAATAATGGTTTTTCCTTCGAAAGTAGAAAGAATCATTTAGTGTGTCGTCATAGTCATCATCGACGTACCGAGGTTTTATGATTTTGTTGTAAACCTGATGCAAACACCATTTACTGGTTCTTCTTCCTCTTCGTTCCCCTATTTTCTCATCATCATACCTTGTGTGTTTTGTTTTCTGGTGGTGGCAGAGAGGTAGAGTAGTTGTGTTGGTACTGGTGGTGCTTTTTCGTGAACGAACATTGTCATTAACACAGAAAATGTTGAAAATTGCGCGTCGTGTGAGTAGCACATTGAACTTGATAAAGTTTTCCTGATGATGCTAGGTCGGTCGGTTGGTCGGTTTGTGGTGGTTTTTCTTACTTCTCTGTTGAGCTCTGAATTGTCGTCGTTGTCGACTCTGGTGGTGATGATGATGATGATGAAAAGGAGGAATTGAAAGGCAAGGAAAGTAAAGTAGAGGAGGCATGTTTGAGAAAAACTTTTCCCTCTTCGGCGGCTCCTTACATTTTTTGTTGCTCTTTACTAAATTGAAAGTCGTCACTATGTAACTCTGTCTACGGGTACAAGGGAGAGATTGTTTCTGCTGTCGGTGTGTAATTATAATTTGTACATGTTTTCGCTAATTGATAAAACAAATTCTATTAGTTACTACTACAGTAATTTAATAGGTTTCCACAAGAGGAATTTCGGAGCACATTTGATGGGAGGTATTTAATTATTTTTGGGAATTGGAACAGGTTTAATTATGTTATGTAGTAATTATTGATTTTATGTGCTTTGAATTAAGTTCTAATGTAAAATTAATGTTGTTTATAGTTAAATATAAAAGTTAATTTTAAGAAATGAATTCTTAATCAGGCATTCATGTTTTAACCTTTCTAATTATATTTACATTTTCATTTATTAAAAATATAATCTATTTTTGTTCAAAGTGTGTTAAGAAAAATAATTCTTAAAATTTTATATCCTAGTATTTTTTTGAATTTTTAAAAAATAGAAATAATCTGGATTAAAGTCGATTTTTTTCTGATTTTACCGTTTTTAGAATAGATGACATTTGTCATTTGGTTAAATGAAACGATTTTTCATATTATGAAGGGAGATTTAATATTTTAAGATCAATTCTATAAATAGCAACAGCAAAGACTAAATATTTAAATCTATTCCTACGCAAATTTTAAAACCAAAAACTTGTTCAATGTGATGCTGTGCTTATGATCACGTAAATCAATGCTATTAGTGAAACAAGTTTACATTATTGAGAATTAATTTGTAGCTTATTGTACGAAAACTTGAATATTACCTCATTTCTGAGTTTAAGGAATTTATATTATTAATTCCAAGTTCTGCGAATTTTATATTAGTTTTTGTTGCTTATTATAGAAGCTTTTAAATATTTTAAAGTTATTAATTTCTTATATAATAATCATGAAATATTTAGAAGTTTTATGAGTTGGTGAGTTTTCAAATATTTAGAATTTTTTTTCAATAATAGAAAATCTTAAAATATTTGGAATATTTTTATAAATATTTTAAGTTTGTTAAAAAATATTTTACAAAGCGTTTAAACATCAAAATAATGAATTTTTTTTTCAATTTTAGTAAATCAACTAAATAACAATTTTTGCAAAACCGTATCGAAAAGTAGACTTTTCTTCACGCATATAAGTTTTGTAACGGCGTAGTTTTCAGCACGCAGTGCAGAAATAATTCAAAATTGGCACGCAAATTGTCACCAATTTAATGAAAATAAATATTGTTGTCAAAACTATTTCGTTGCGCGTATTCTCATCTTACTCTAATATACACTTTGTTTCACTTGTACACGTTGTGTCCACAATTTGAAAAAAAACGATGCGAACAGTTTTTATTTTTAATTATCGATTAATTGGTATTTTTTTAGAATTACACAAAACAGCGTTCGATACACATGTGAAATCGATTGTTCCAGCACTCATATTCCTATTTTAAAAACTCGCTGTGCTCGTCAAACTACATGGCAAATTCGTGTTGTAATAACCTATATTTCACCACTTGTGTCGAAATATACTATTATAATATTAAAAACACGAGCATAGTGAGTGCCCTAAATTAATTCAAAACAATTTTTCTTAAAATTCATTTCTTACCATAATAAAATGTTTGAACTTTTGATCAAAGTTCAAACAAGGACATGATATCTAGTATCTAATTTGTAAGCACGAGGAAGTTGGGAAAATATGAGGCACCAGTTACACTTGCGACAACAGGGATCAAAGAACTTTGAAATGTGTGTGATGGCAGGAAGGAGCATATAATATAGATTGCTATATACAGGTTTTCAGTGTTCTATATTGTTTTGAAATACAAGGAGAAAGAAATTGAGAGAATAGAAGAGGAAGGAAGGAAAGCTCATCATTTCGATTTTGTTATTTTCTGGTCTCCGAATGTGTGTGGGTTACATTTTCCTTAAATATGATTGTCTGTAGTTGTGTGTTGATGATTGTTGTTGTCCAACGCGACGACGACGACGACTACGGGTTGATTTCGACACTGTATTGGAGTAGGTCAGGATTAATGGTGTGTATTTTATTTGTTGTTTGGGGCTTTTTGATACTACGCGTGCGTGTTTAAATAAACTGGGGATTTGAGAATGTGTGTGCCCGCTTTTGACGACGACACGACGACGAACGCTGAAGGTTACAAGTGAGAGCGATTTCTCTCTTTGAAATTGGTTCTGATGTTTCGGCATTTTTACTTACTTATCTCCTCTAAATTGAAGAGAAGTCACTCTCTTTACATTTTGTGTAGCGGTGTGTGAGCTATGTTTATTGTAAAAATTCTATAATTACACTGTAGTGTGTTATTTTTAATTCCCATTGCTGATTAATTTCAATACTCGATTTATATTTATAAATCGGCGGTTAAAATGCGCGTTAAAATCAATTGCAAAATGTGCGTGATAATTGGAGAATAAATGAATCGGAACGACGAGTGGAAACAGAAAATTTGTCAATAGAGATAATTCGATGATGATAGTAGGGAAGCTTTTTGCTTGTATTGGATATTTTGCGCCACAATTTTTCGTGTTTTTTTTGCGCGCGAGCGAGCGAGTTTAGAGGAGCGTCGAGGAAATCCTACGAGTGTTCTTCTTTTTCTTCTGTACGGCAATATCATTCCCCATTAAACTACCACATGGATCCCCCAAACACCATTTAATTGAAGTTCAATGGCACCATTGACACTCTGCCGAAAAAAATACTCGTAAACACATTCTGGACTGGTGATGCGATGCGCCTCCTGTAATGCGATGATGATGTCCATTTTATTGTCATCGGGCTTGTTTTAGGTAAATGAACTATGATAATTATTGTGGGGTTTACATAGATAAAGTTTCAGTTTTTTAAAGAATTTAATTTTTAATTACTGAAAGTTTTATATGTAATTGTTGTGAAATGGTAATTCTTCAACTTGGTAATTTGCTTGATCGTTCTAAAAAAATCACATTTTGTTTTATGTTTCAGTTTCGAAAAGAATTTAATTACTAATTGCACAAAATATTATACGTAAAATTAAGAATAATAATTTTTATCAATTTAGTACTTTTTGTGTGCTGTAAAAAGCGATTTCTTTGTAAATGAACAATAATGATTCTGTGAGCCCATCAATTTTGTTATTAGATTGATGTTAACGGAAGTCAATAATTTATAGACTTTAGGTTTTTTGTACTGATTTTATTCGAAAAATTTTCCTTAATGTTTTTAATAACATAATTTATGTTGTTAAATATTTCAATAGTAATCCTACTATTTAGGTAACCATTTTTGGATTTAAGTACTATGTGTTTGCACAATTGTATGTACTTAGGTTTTGCAGCTGCATTATAAGTTCCAAGAATTGGAAAATAATATTAGTGAAAAGTATTCGTAATATTTTAGTTACTCGAGAAATTATATGACGAAAATTTGGAAGCCTAAGAAATGAGTTATAAGGTAAACTTGGGAGAGACACCATTCTGTCTTTAATAAAGATAAATGTTTTGTGCTTATAAGCGTTTGCTTATCATAATTTATACCGATAAAGAGAAATTATAGTAATTTTTGGTAATAATGAGTTGGTTAGTGTTTTATCATGTTTGCAAGTTTGTGCTAATAGTTTGAGCGCTATGTCATTTCTCCCATCACTCTGGGAGAGATGCCATGCTATTATTTTTTGGCAAATGATCTTGTATTATATTTTTTATTTTGGGTATACACAGTAGCGGAGCTTGGATTGTGCGGTGGGGGCGGACCGCCCCGGGCGGCACAATTTTGGGGGCGGCATTTTGAACAATAACATGAGATTTTTCCTTATAAAATTCACATTTAGACCTAACTTCATACATATCACCTTTTTATATTACTTCTAAATTACTAGGCAGCCGTACAAAAATATTAAAAAATGTCTTTGATTTTTTAAAAATTTTGAATTTATGTAAGGAGGCGGCAAATTTACCTTTCAGATTCTATTAGTCATGAAAAAGGAATTCCACACTAAAATAAAGTAAAAGAAATTATAAATTTTAAATAATATAGGTTTCTGTGTTTTGTAGAAATACTTCCAATAAAAATTTGGTAGCTTATTGTGTAGAACATAAAATAAAAATTCAAATTATTTTGTAACATTTAAGTTTTATTGTATTATTTTATATTTTTGCCAAAAAAGTGATATCCTGTTTTTCGCCTTTTATTGTTTTATTATCAAATAAATTATGAATCTTTCATATAAAGCCTGTTTTTTACATTTCTAATAAATCATTTATGCAACAATGATTTTTATTTGTAGTACCGGCTTTTTATGAGCTTGTTTCTTCAGAGTAATTTCCTTTGGAGGTCTTTGCCTTTTAGGTTTTTATGTACTTCCAACACAAAAAAACTGTGTCCACCAATATTAGATAACTCTGGTTGTTATGTTCCTATAGAAGTCTGGAAGGAAAAAATGTTTCTGAGTAGAATTGTTAACGGCACACGTGTGAGTAAATCCAAAAATAATTGTATAAATTAGGAGTGAGAGATATATAGGAAATATTACAAACAATGTGAATGACTTTAGAGAGTTGTTTTGCTGCTGTGTGTTGTATGTACTCTCTGTGGATAACAATGACGAATTTATTGTGTGGACGAGCAAAAATAAGACTATATATATGTAAATATAGAAAAAAGAAAAAAAAGCGACAGCAAAAAAAAAGTTATTCGCGTATATTGATAAACGGCAAAAATATTGGGCGGTTCGGTGCGGAATGTTAATGAACTTTGGGTGTCGCCAAAAAATAACAAGGGCCCCACACTGGGGGGTCGGGGGATCCGACTGGAATTCCTAAAATGGCTTATTCATTCATTATTGTGTATATTCAAGTATACAAAACGCGAATAACGGGGTCTCTCTCCCCCATTCTCGGCGGCGCGCGGCTTCAAATTCAAAATGAAAGGAAGCGTTCTGCTAATTTCTTATTACCATGCCACAAGTTATGTGCTAATTAACTGCAAGAAAGTTCAAGAATGAGCCTTTGATTAGGATGTGGGGCTCCTTTTTGGGTAATCGCATAAAACTTTTGATACAGTTTTAAGCCAATTTTTATTTTCATAGTTTGAAAAAGGAGACGTTTTATGAAAAATAAGTAGTTCAGTTTTTAAATACTTTTATGCTTTTTTGTTGCATAAAATTGATAATATGTCACTAAAATTTGTTCTGTCAAACGTTTTTATAGCACAAGTGCTTTAAAAGGTTCTTTAAAGCACTAGTACTTTACTACCGTGAAAGAAATCATACAAATTTATATGGGAGTCAGTTTCGTTGAGTAAGGTTTAACTGTATTGGATTGATGATTTCAGAACTAAACGGATTTTCAAATCTTAATAAAACCTTTCAAAAGAGATGCACATATCGGGTTTCTCTTTCAAACTGAACATCACGGATTGTTTAAATATAACGTATTAATTGAAAGATTAACGTGATATTTCCAATGTGCGATTAAGAGAAACAAGATATAGATTTCTCTATTTTCCCGTGGAATTAGGAAAAGAATAAAAAACATTGTGAAGGCGTCAATTTGAGTTTGATTTAAGAAGATCGAATGTCATTTTTTAATTTTTGTGTTAGTTTATTTCAAAGTGCACAAGATTTTGTTTAAAACCTAGTCGATTATTTTTACCTAGTTGTATAAATAACAATTAAGGATTTTTGATAACCATTTAGCCAAAATTTTAATACAAAATGATTTGCTTATACAAAATATAAAATTGTATGCACTTTTAATCAAATCTAAGTCGCAATAATTATTATATCAAAATATTTTTTCCTGATAATAAGTATTTCATTAGAAATTAAGAACTATTAAATTTATTTAAAATTGCATAAAATTGCGTATAAAACACTGTCGATAACAATTATTAAATATACGGACCTGTACTTTCTACGCTCGTGGCTTTAAAGAACCCTACAGTTTAATAATGTTTTCTCTTATCGACCTAGTTGCATAATCATTTATGTGTTTGTTATCTAGGTCTTAAGTTTTACTTATCCTTTTGAACTCCCTTCTCTAGAACTAAGGACGTTGCTATAGAAATAGAATTTTTGATTAAAATATTCTACCTGTTTATTGTGATTGACGGGCTACAAATTGAATGAAATTTTGTAAACAGTTTAAATATGGAGATATTACGAGAAGGAAACATATTTGACTATCATTTTTTATTATTATTATCAACGTATCTAAAAGTGTCGTCGCTTTAGTATACCTGTCACCTGTCTCATTTATCTCGTTGTAATTCTGGGATTTTATGAAATTTCTGACAGGCATTATTAAACTAGTAAAATGTTGCTTAAAAGTTGTGTCTCTGATGGAACAATTTTCGCTCTTGCTCTTGTTTTTCTTTTATCGAGGGCGATTTTTATCATCAAGACTTATTTGCTTTTGATTGCACTAAAAGCGAATTAGGCGGCAATTAGAGGGAATGAGGACTGGGGCACGTCGTAATCAGGCTGCTGATTTTTCGCCATTATGGAAAGGAGCGGAGGGAGGGAGGGGGAGCCTCACTCGTCTGATGACGTAGCACGAGGAAGGCGCACACGGTGCCAATGAACTTGGCTGTCGGCGGGGCGCGTTAAAAGTAAACAAATAATACGGATTCCGGTCTAATCGCCATCATCAACTCTGTCCATGTATGCCCGAGTGTGTGTGGATGTTTGTCTGTTGTCACAATTGCGCGATATTTGGTCATAATTGCCAATAGTTGCCGAAAATATTTGTTCTGTTTTTGGTATGAATACTATATTATTGTAAGTTGTTCCTCTTTATGTTTTACGTTTGTAAGAGTTGGCTCAGAAATTCCTCGTGATCTAAAAGTCTGATCACGAGGAATGGAAAATTTTTAAATAATATTCAAAAAGAAGTTTATCAAATGGCTGTAATCTTGTTTTTTCCTTAAAATTTATCATACACATTTAGATTTATTTTAAAATCTTTTAATAAAAAGGTTAATAAGTTTTGATTGGTGTTGCAGTTGGGTGACATCATTTGTTCTTTCTCATAACTAGTGTTCGTCATTTAGAAATAAAAAGTGTTGTCTAATATAATTATCACAAGATATCGTAACGAAAAAAATATATTATTTTTACTAAAAAATACTTAACGATCGTTTGACAAAGGTTTTACTGTTATTTATAGTATTCCTTGGTAAGAAAGCTGTATAACTTTTATTGTATTGGGTTTATCAAATAATAAACATGCTCTAACTTATTGGGCAATTAAAAGAAATCATTAGAGTTCCAATCATGATCCATCTTGATTAAATGTAAAAAATCAGTAGTACCACAAAAATCGGTGTTTTGAATAATTGTTTTTAAAAAATGCTAATTTTTGAATACTCTACGTGAAAATCTGATAAATACGTCTGTAAATTTTGTCAGATTTATTTGTTGGAAATAAGGAATTTATTCAATTTTCTTGGTATTTGAAGTATTTTCTGTTTTTTAAATTATTATAATAATTTTAATAAAATTTTCCATAAATTTGTAAGCAAATTATTATTTAATGATTTTATTTAAAATGCTTAAGATACTATATTACTAGCTGATTTTGTAGATGTTATAATATTTAAGATTTTTTGTGACAAAACACCAATATTTGAATATTTTTAAGTTGTATTGAAATCTCAATAATGCGGCTTCTGACACCAAAAAATTGTGGTAAGAAGTAAGGGCAATAAAATAAAAAAGACACCTAATAATGAAAGGTTAGTTCTAGGCCCGTTCTGGGTCTATTGGTTATTTCAGTGTGTTTAGCGAGGAAAAAAACAGTATATAGGAAATCGCCTAAAATTTCAGCGGCTTTAATACTTAATCTATTTCAGTTTTTCAAAATGTAACCTCATGCAAATGAAATACAGATTACAAAGACACGCAATTTGATTATATAGTAACATTAATTTATCGGCATTTCGTCGCTTTAAGGCATTAATTTTTATTGCTCAACGATTTTTGGTCTCACAACCCCATAAGGATTTAATTTTCATCTAATAATTTTCTTAAATATTTATTGAATAATTTTGCATTGAAATTTACTCTTGAAAACCTCATATATTTTTGGAACAACTTTGTAATTCAGTCTGTTTTACGTTATCAAAATTATCGATGTTTGACACAGAAATTGAGTGTCATTTTTTGTTCAGAGGAGGAGGGAGGGGGAAATACAAAAATTGTTTTGAGTATTGTAGTATTGCAATGGGCCATTGACATGAGGAACATTATTATACTTTTTGTACTTTGTTTTTGTTACCGGTCATTGCATTTTGGGATGATTTTACAGAAATTCTGGTTTGCCTGCCAGCCTCTCTCACCACATGGATGACGATGATTTTTAGGTGTATGTAATGTGAAAATAATGAAAGAGAGAGGCATGGTTGCTAAGGTGAAGCATATGAAGTCTGAAGAGGTGAAGGAGGAGGAGAAGTGGGATCGTTATTGCGGGTACTGATGACAGATGAGCCAGACATTATCCGACAGTGATTAATTGGCAACTGATGCGCTTTTCATCTCGATAATCGATTAGGAAATGGATGTACTATGTGCTTGTGTGTTTTTCTAATGTAGAAAAAGTTAAACTGTTGTTATGTGGGTTTTTATCAGACAAGTTTGAAATGGATAATTATTTGTCTGACAAGATAGAGTTTTGTCATTATTGGTCATTATATTATTATTAATTTAACGTTTTTCAATTCATATTTTTTTGGTTGATTTAATCTACAAAATACGTTATTTATTCTAGTTGAATTAATGATCTATTGTATTGATTAACTTTATATAAGTATTTAATTTTTCATTATAAGATTAATCTAAATGCTATCGACAATTTCCATATGAGAAGTTTTTTAACTTTTATATGAATTTTGTTATGTTTGACAGAATTTTCTACTTGAAATAATGTTTATGATTTTGATTGTATAGAAACCTATTTTCCCATTCAAGAAATCTAATTTTGTTAAGAGTCTATTCAAGAATGCCGAAAGGGAATTTGTATGTAAATATTTAAGGAATCAGTCCACGTGTTCTCCTATTCAGAAAAGAAACGCGTGTTTAAAAAATATTTGTTGATTGCCAGAACATTCTTTGGAAGGTTTCGTTTTGTGATTTATGGTATGCTTAAACATTTAGAGAATTCTTTGGTAATCAGTTTTGTTATAGATATCAAACTATTTTGTTAGGACTAAATAAAAGTTTTAATAAAACTTAAAAACGAGCTGTTATTAAAAAATTAGAGATAATCGGTTTTATTTATTTATTTTCTTAAATATAGAAAAGAGTAACTGCGCTTTATTCTGTCTTATCAAATCCTTACCGTACCAAATGGTAGGTGTATTATCTATTTTCTAATTGCAAAGAAAGGCTCTCAGTGCAGGGAGATAACACCTTTGCACAATGACGTGATTTGTATTGTCTGAAATTAGCTAGCAATTCAAGCTAACCGTACATATTACTAATATTAAACCTCTTCTCAACAGTGTACAGATCTATACTGCCCTAGTGTGCGGTGCCGTATGGCGGGTCTAATAAACACTAATTCTATCCCATCTTAATGCTCCTGAAGATAATATTATGCAATTATTATATCGATACCAATAAGTTAGTTAATGCAAGCAAGTCTTTTTTTTATACAAGGTCGATAATTGAAAAGTACGGTTTTTTTAATACGGTTTATGTGTATAATAATAGTGATCGACCGTGTTTCATGCAAAACTTTAGGGACTTTTAAAAATATTTACCTAAAATTATACAAAAGGTTGTTTAAATGCGTAATTGTTGACAGTTAATTTTATTTATAAAGAAAATACAATTGTTACTGTTATTACTAATATAAAACAGAATTTACTATATTCTTGTAATATTATGTTTGGAGGCCACATCCTCCATTAGAACCTTGAAAATAACTGTACTAATGTCTTGAATTCGTCCCTGACAGAAGTAATGTTATTGCAGTAATTTTAATTATTTTATTCAATAAAAATGTATAAAAGTAATGTGTTATCCTCCATAACACTAATATTTGTTTATGGCAGTACGTAATAGCTAATTATAAATTGTACGTAGGATTTGCTGGCTTCCTAACGGATAGAGTGCGGCGGCAACAAATTGCCGGCGACGACAAACCCCACTCAGAGCGTCGTAATGGAATTTCCTGAATATTATGTGTAGCGATTTAGAGCCTCTGGGAGGGAAGAGGAGGAGTAGGAGGAATTGGAGGAAGGGAATGGAATAGTCGGGTGGAAAACAATTTGTCATATTATAACTTTGTGCCTTTCTCAAGTAAGGCATCTTTATCGTGTGTAGTCTTGAATTACAGAACTTGTTGTTATATAATAGATATTTTGTTTGGCTTTGGTGTTCTTCGACAACTGGGTTTGCATTAGTAAATCAACAGACTGGGAAGTGCTAAGGGGGGTGGCGTGTTGCTGGCTGGATGGACGGATTTTCTATGGGTGGAGAACGAGGAGGAGAGTCAGCAATAAAGATAGTTTTACGATCTGTGAGAAGTGTGCATTAGGAGGCAGTCAGCTATCCAGCCAGCCTCCCTTAAAGATGAGACGAAACACAGAACACACGCTGTAAAGTGGACTTGGATGGGTTTTATTTATTTGATGGACTGTTTGGAAAATGTTAGAACATTATGAAATTTTTATTTTAAAATATTTAAGAACTTGCCCATAGCTATTTTGCTTGTACTTAATTAAATTGTATTCAAAACACTGAATCAAACCTATTATCAATATCTTTAAATTATTTTAAAAATCAATGGAATTGAAGAGTTTTAAATGTTTTTGTGATTAGCAGTACACAGGTTCAAATCACCAATGGGCTATTTTTGACATATTTTTCATTGTCAAGTAAAGAGTGAATGGTCGATTCCGTTTTTAACCAAATTAAGCTGTCTCCAAGTTCTAGAAATTTTTCGGATACACAATTACAATTGACGACTATAGTGGGGTACAGCTAATTAGAATCTGATTTCAAAATTCAGATCTAAGACTCATAGACCATAATCTTTGTATAGCTGAGTGTTCTGTTCACTTAATTTTCAAAACAATCTATGGATGATAAATTTTGACAACGAATTCGAATAATTTTTAGTTTTGCCAATAAAACATTTTAAGAGGGCACTATATTAACGATGTAACTGGGCTGGATTGTAATAGTGTGGGGTGGAAATTGCGACTGAAAAAAGCAATGTCGATATAAATTTTAAAATAAACACATAAATGTCGGGCATGGAAAGGCCATTAAAATGATGGATTTAAAAATTGTAAGCATTTTATGGAGCTTTTAATATTATTTTGCAAGTTTTATTGGCCCAACTTGTATGTTTCTATCTAGTTATCTAACCAACTATACATCACTATTATTTTATTACATTTCGGATAGTGGACCGGAAGAATCTCCCAAAAGATATCTGGCTGCTGGTTTCTAAGAGATAAAGAGAGAGGAAAAGCTATTACAATTCGCCTCGAAAAAGCACTTGAATTTATCTCGTATTATTCTATATCAATTCGCCACTTGGCGCAAAATTTCCAGAACTAATTAAGTTAATTTCGCCAGAATGCTAATTAATTAAATTTGCTAAAATTTCGCAAAAATTAATTACACCCAAAACATTTGCATAATTTTTACATTGAACGAATTCTATCCACTCCCAAACAGTATTCATTTACTAATGCCAATATTATTAGTATTAGAGTACTGGTCTGTGGCTCTGGCTCGTTTCTGGGTGATTCTCTATAGTTCTAGAGCTGTGTACAAAGATTCTTTAAACAGAAGAATATGGTAAACACGAGACTCATAATTCGTTCAAACGTAACACTCCATGACCATTTCGGAATTAAGCTTCGATGGATCCCCATAAATTGAAGATTTGTAATAGTTTTGTTGTGTTTTTCTCCAGAATTTCACGTTATCGACAATTACACCGGTCAACGCGCTTCAAAAAACCCTTACTCCGGATTCCACATTGGGTCAGTTACATGGTCTGACGAATATTAGATAAAATTGGAATTTGAAACCTTTTGGTATTTTTTTTGATAATTGCATTCTGCTCCAGTTTTATAGCGTTTTCCGGTTGTCGGTCGATTTTATTCATAAGCTGGAAGTTATTGCACAAAGGTTTAGTTCTTTGTTTCCAGTTGGATTTAATGTCAACTGAATTAATTAGCATAAAGCGATAAAAGTTTATTATTGAAAATAAAACTAGGTATATGAATTTCAATATAAATGTTTAGAGGTTTCCTTTTATTAAATGAAAAAGATATTTTTGTTATTTTTTAGCGTATCTAGAATAAGAATTTCAAATAAATAATGTAAATTAGCAGTTATCCAATAGAAAAGTACCAAAACATTCACCGGCATGTTAAATATTTGATAAATCTTTAGAATCTTACCATTGTTCTAATTTTTATTATTTTGCCAGTACACTATCAAAAATACAATAAATATTTATTTTGTATCATGTATAAGACCTTTACTGCCCTTGTGTGTGGTGTTTGGCCCTATCTTACATTTTGGTATTTGATAGATTGGGCATGGAACCCGCTCGGAGATTAGATATGAATAAGATAACAATACACAATACGTATCAACAGGTGTATGGTAGACAGCCATTCGCCTGTCCTCGTATATCGCCCTAGCTCTTCATTCTTATCACAATTGCTGGCCATATTGTTATATACAAAACTAGTTAAAAGATTCCTTTTTTGTGTTTAATGATGGGATAGGTTAAAAGTGTTTATTAGGCCTGCCATTCATCACCGCACACTAGGGTAGTATAGGCCTTGTCACTTTTCTTACATTACGTTACATTTTTAGATTTTATTTACATACTTATTATAAATAATAATAATAAAATTACTTACCTAAGCTGTTGTATTATCGACATTTTAACTATTATTCATGATGTCTGGAATTTTTATCTTAAATCGAATTTCACTAATTTGAAAATTGGTTTTTAGTTAGGTCATTGTTTTTTTATAGCTGATTTTTTAACAAGAAAAATTTAATTGATGTTACTACTGTTTTATAAATTCTAATCCACGGTGCATTGCATTTGAATGGTATTAAGGAAATAAGAATAATTTGATCGTACACGTTTTAAGGCAGTTTCTAAACTGGAATTGAATATTATTTCGGGCTCTTAAAATTTGTACTCTAATGCTGGCTGGCTGGCTGGCTGTCCAGCTCAATTGAGCTAACAACACTTTGAGTGAGAGAGGGATTGTTGTAAATGCATTTATTTCACACAAAGAAATGCGATACCGGACCTAAGTATCGATTATCGGTTACTTACGACTGAGTGTGTCGATGGATGGGGAATGGAATAAGCAATTTTGTGCTGTTTGTTTACATCCTTTTACATATCGATTTTCTTTTTACATAAAAGCTTCAATTTCGTTGTTTCGATTTGGATATGTTGTTGGAATTGAATTGAAAAAAAAAGCCGGGGAAAGAATGATGATGGATTACATGACTGTAAAGTGGACGGTTATTTCTTCACTATGGGCACTTAAACGCCATCCAATTTACCTGTAAAATTGATTGATGTATTCTTAATAGTAAATTATGTTCAATTGAGAACAGTGTGTGCATTATCCGGAATTAATTCCACATGGCATTTCCTTCTAATCAAGGAGAGGAAGGGGGAGGCTCGCATTTCAATAAATGCGTGGTGGATTGTTAATTAATCGATGTCATTTTGTAACATTTTTATTGGCTCTTTATGTTAATCGATTGTTTGATTATGCATGGATTAGATATAGTAATGAAAACATCACCTGCAAACTAATTAATGAGTTTTTTATTGAAATGAATTGTAATACTGTTAAAATACACTGTAATAAATGTGTGTATATTTTTAAACCAATTAGGTAAATAAAAGTGAAATGCTATGAGAGGGTATTAAATGACTCAATAAATCTCCAATTTATTATTCTAATTGGAAATTTTCTACATATTTAAAATGCAAACCAATTTTATTGACGAATAACTGATTACAGCTGATTTGGATTATCCAATAAACGCGAGAAACTGCATAAAATTTTGTATTATGTTGTGATGAAAAACTTTATTGGTTTTTTATTTCTTTTATACGGTAATTTTATTAGTTTTATTAATTTTAATAATGAATAAAATTCCTATGAATAAACAAAATGATTTAATTTAAATGACGAGCAACATGAATTCAAATTAATATGTGTTTTAAATAATGTTTTTCCTTTGGAGTTTCAAATATTGTTTTTGAAATTTTTATGACGAAAACAGTCTTTTATTCAGAAAAACAAACCAAAACGACTTTATTCTTTAGGTAAAATAAATATATAAATTTGTCGAATTATTTACTATTGCGTAATTTGCTGTAAATTGGATTTTTTACGTTTTGGCTTAACTCAAGTCACGAGCTTTCTAATTAGATAATGAAATGTGTGACATGTTTTCTAGTAACCGGCAATTAAGGTTTTTTTTGTGTTCACTTGGGCTTTCTGTAGTTGTTTTATAACCACACATCTACACACAAACACACTTTATTGCAAATTGTTGGTCAAATAACTTGTTCCCATTAAGTGTTGTATTTGAACCTGAAAAAAGTATAATGTGGTTGTTGCTGCTGGTTGGATTAACCGTGGAAGAATATGTTATATCCGAAAACCGCATTACACTTTTTGCCTGTTTTATTTGCCATTTTATTATTATTTTATATATATAATAATATTTATTTGCAATGTGAGAGGAGGCTGGCTGTCAGTGGTGGCGCGATGACGCTGATGATGAAATACAATGTCAGCAATTTACTGGCCAAGCACAGGCATCAGAAGCAGAGTCGCATCATGTATAAACAGTCAAGTTTATGTAAGGTTAAAGTTGATTGACCGTCACATTTTAGTTTGTAAGAAAGACCGGCAAATTGTTATTCGAGGAACTAATTTTTATTGTCGATATAATTCATTTTATTACAAAAAAACACGATTTGCAACCCTGGGTTTTTGTGCTTAAAGTGGTTGGATTGTATTTTTAGCAATTAGATTTATTTATTTTTAATTAGTTAAGAGCCCATTTCGGAAAATCGGTCTAATTGATGACTTAATCATGACTTCCATTGCGGGTTTTTCCCTTATTTTCCTCTTCCGTATATTATTCCTGTGCGTTTATGCTTTATGCTATAGTAGGAGAACTCGGACCTTAATAAGTCGTGATTGGAGCTATTATTTGCGTTTAAGTTGCGATTAGCGGCGATACATACCGGTCATTTATTCATTATAATTATTATTGTAGGGCAAGTCGAAAGTTATGGAAATGAAAGGGTATTGCGATTATAATATTTTATTAGTTTAAGTGTTTTGTTTGATATTATAACAAAACCTTCTAATCAGCATTTTATACGTAATCGTTCTAAAATAACAAGTTTTATATGATTGAAGTGCTTAGACCTATTCTACCCTAGTGCGTGGTGGTAAAGGGTAGGCCTAAATTTAATCTGAGATTATCGATTCCTATTTGTTTATTTAGCATAAATAAGCTTTAAGCATTTTTGTAACATAAAATGGATATTATGAAAATAGATTTTTTTCTGTCTAAGTTTTTTTTATAGCACAAGTGCTTTAAAGAACTCTTCATGGTGTTTTTTCTTCATTTTGAAGTGTGACCTCCGTGAAAGAAATTCAAAAAAAATATATGGTAGTCAGTTTCCTTTTGTATGGTTTAACTGTTTTAAGCATGATTTCACAACATAACAGATTGTTTCGATTTAAATTTAACGTATTAATTTAAAGGACAAGGTGATATTTCCTATAAGCAAGTAAGAGAAACAAAATATAGCTTTGCTCTAGAAAAGGATAGAAATACATTAGTATTGTGGGGACAACAAATTTTAAATTTGATTTTAAGAAAACGGATATCATTTTATATTTTGTGTATTAATTTATTTAAAAATGCATAAAATTTTGTGTAAAACATGGTTGATAAACATTATTATAAACACACGGGCCTGTTTTAAAGAACTCACTTCGCTCTCTGGTTTGTGTTTAATGATGCCTAATCTTATCGACCTAGTTGTATAATAGTTATTTATACAAGGTCGATAAGATAAGTCATTATTAAACACAAGGGTTGTTTTAAACCACGAGCGTAGCGAGTGCCTTAAAGAAGGCACAAGTGTTTAATAATGTTTATCGACCGTGTTTTATACAAATTCTTTTGCATTTTTAACATTTTTTACAGCAAAATTGAGTGTCATAATATCAGTATTAAGCCACAAAACTGCATAAAGAGCTATAAATGTTGTTTTGAATTATTATCTCCTTTTGTTATTTGTTATTGTTATTGATCTCCAAAAGTGATTCCGTAATTATGGATTCGCCCTATATAATATATTTCTTGGTATTTTTGTTCATCGGGTGGCTGATTTATAATGTAAGGGTGCGTATAGGCTTCTTTCTACCTTTTAGACTTGATTGTTTATAGTATTATTATTCTGCACCAGTTGAATCTGAAATTGTATTCATTATTTCTTGGATTGTTTATGCTGTGCTGTGTTGTGTTGGGAAGAACCTTAGAGAACAGGAAATTCCTCACGCAATCATAATTATGCGTTATTGCCTTAAGTACTGAAACCCTATTTAATATAAATAAATAAATATGAGAGATGTAGAAAAACAAGGCACCTGATGGAATCAAAATACTGGCCATTATCACCTCCAATTACTGATTATTATTATTTCTATTATTTTTAGGCTGTAGAAAGAGAATTATTTATGGGTATTTTTGCCAGTTTTAGAATTTATTGCAATTCACTTGTGATTTTGTGTTTGACCAGGTGGATGACGTGCTATTAACTTCCAAGAATTCTAAATGGTAAATGTCACTGGCAATAAGATTTACTTCGCTTCGGCTCGAAAGCATTAAGAGCTAATAATTTGGGGCGAAATCGGACCGAGAGAGAGACTCTTGTCCATTAATTAATACAAAGCACGAACGCCCATAAACAACGTTGCCTAAATTTGACAAATTTTTTGGGAAATTAAAGTCAAGAGATACAATTAATTTATTGTTCTTAAAAGCGGATATATTGAAAAATGAATTTCGGTTGCAACAAAGTTGGTTTATGGTCTTGCCGATTCATATTTTCTGTTCGATTGGAATCTGTATTTTATTGATGTTTTTGAGAAATATGTGCAAATTAGAGTTTTTGGCTGAATTTAAAAGCAATCTATAGTATATTGACAGGTTGTCTTGTGAATCTTAAGACAAAATATAAGAAGTTTAATTTATTATTTTAAAATTTTGAATAATAGAGGCTCGTCGTCATATCAAGTCATATTCTGGCAGTGTTTTTTTAAAATTATAATTTGAGTAAGATTTTGATTAATTATTTTAATGCCTTTTTGTTGCCTAAAATTGATATTAAGACACTCAAATTTGCTCTGTGAAAGACGTTTTTATATCACAAGTGCTTAAAAGAATTCTTTTCTCTAGTGTTTTTTTTTATTATTATGTGCGACCTCAGTAAACAATTCATCAATTTATATTAAAGTGCCTTTGATACTGGAGATTTTACTGTAAAACTTTGACCAATATTTACAAACATTAACATATCATACAATATCATACTCACTCAGATATGGATTTTTATATTTAAAAATTCTGTTACAAATCAACAATTAGTTATGAAATCGAAACATCAACATCTTTGAAAACCTTTACCTAAATATTAGACTTTTGTACCGGAGAAATCTAATGCGATTACCAATAAAGTTTCTCTAAATTCACTGTAATTAAAGTTAAACGACATTGCGAATCAGTTACACTGGTTTATTTGAATTTATTCAAATACAATTATGTTCTATCTTTTTCCCACATTACGTTACATATTTTAAAAGTAACAAAGGCAAATATAGAAATTTTATAAGTGTGGATCAGAGCAAAATATATTTTTACAGAAATTCGAAGAATTTTTAAGATTTTGTGTTAATTTATTCAAAAATGCATAAATTTTGGTATAAATCACGGTCGATTAGCATTAATTAAACACTCGAGCCTTCTTTAGGGCACTCGCTACACTCTTGTGTTTAATAATGCTTTATCTTATCGACCTTGTTGTATAAATAACTATTATATCTGTTGTCTCTCACTTACACATAGTTAAATTAATCGTAGTTCATTGGCACAAATCCCAATCAGCNGTATTAAACACTGTCGATAAGTATTATCAAACACTCGGGCCGTCTTTAAAGCACTCGCTACGCTCGTGACTTGAAACAATCTTTGTATTTAACAATGCCTTATCTTATAAAAGATATAAAATATAACTTAATTATCAATTAAATATCCAGTTTGTAGTGGAATAAATGTTGTTCTTTTTTTAATTTAATATATATTAATATAAAACAAACCAAAACTAAGATAATTCGTATAAATAAATTCGGTTCAACAAATCCCTTAAATGATCTTCATGTTATCTAAACACACGCACTCGACATACAATGATTTTGGGGAAGTGAATTAATTAACTTCCTTGATAATAAATTGCTGGAATAAAAATCAATTAAGCGAACTAAGCCGTAATTTGCTCAATGTGTAATGATGTAATTAAAACAGAAGCGCCACTCCTACGCACTTTTCTCTCTTTTGCTCCACGTTTTCGTTTTGGTTTAGATTTTGCTTTAGCATAGCAAATGACATGGAGACAAAATCCGAAAAAGAGAGGAGATACATTGAGGGGGTTGATTGAAAGATGTTCGAATGAAGAAGCAAACGGCAGAAGGGTTATCTTTGTGAAATTTATGAGGAAAAACTTTGGTTGTGAAATGTTTCGAATTTGTGCCCCTCGATCTGCGCTTTCTCTCTTTCTGTTTAGTTCTTTGAAGGGATGAGATTGGCAATAAAAAGCTCAATGGCTGTTGTAACAATAAATTTATTGCGGTTTGTGCGAATGTTTTTGGCGAAATTGTTGTCGTGCTGCTTTCTGCGATTTTTATTGTTGTTATTTGGTTATCCCGTCCCATGTTTAGGATAGGAAGGTTTTGGGATAGAGGGAAGCTTAGAAATGGTTGCGTATTAGCTTGTTGGTTGTCGGTAAAGAGGATCATTATTAAATCACTAGAGATTTGCCGAGTTTCACTCCGTGATTCTACTACTTTTGCCCCTCTCGCTTTGATTTCTGTTCTATACGAGTATAGTTCATTCTATATTCACCGATTGTGTAAGCGAATTAAATTAATCCTTGTCGAATGGCATTTAGGAAAGTTACAGTTTTCTCAACAAAAGCTCGGCAACGGAGGAGGAGTGGAAAGGAAAAGTTTTTTAATTAAATAACATTTTTCACCATTAAATACTTAACCGCACAAATATAAAACCGATGTGCAACGGAGTGTACTTAAACAGGGTATTCAAAAAAGCTACTTAGAAATACATAATTACAACCAAATATTTGTTCATATTTAAAAATGGAAAGTTAAAAATTTATATATTTATATACTTACGGCAAAGATATTTCACCGGATAATGGTACTTTTTTAGTGGCTGATTTTCTCGATCATATCGATCTGAAATCTTAATGGTTTCTTAAAACAATAGAGTTCTGGTATGCTCGTGTAAATTAAACGCGTGCGAACAGTTTGATGTTGATTGATTTGCGGCTATGTAAAGTATGATTAAATACAATTTAATAAAATCACTCCAGCGCGGGGAATTATGAAAATGTAATCTGGGCACATTCCTCATAAGTCGATAGAAACTTCGAGAGGTGTCTAATACCGTCACAAAATAGATGCCGCAAATACTGTTATTGGAGATGATTCGTCACAACATAGAATTAACTTAACTTTACTTTTACTTCATAGATCAATAATTTTGAATTAAAATTTTGTTAAAATTCAAATTTTAAGAAAGTACACAAGAGAATCTAAAAACTGTTATTGTTTTATTGTGGATAAACCTACCTGATCTTGCGTCCACATTTTTATAGACAAAATTGCAACTTAAAATTCAATTCACTTTGATTCGCCATACTCGATTTTCAAGAAACAGTCACAAACACATTTAAAAACGGTTAGAAGTAAGGTAATCGTACTGATTTTTTTATGAGAATGAGACCCTACTAATTTGTATGAAATAGAGAAGGCCATCCTTCTTACGGGTTTATATCTAATATCAGTTTCTTTGACTTTTCAACTTAGGGTTGTAATTATAATTAAATAAGTAAAATTGTTTCCTTTTGCTTGCGAAATTGCAAAATATTTTAAATATTCTATTTTAATCACTCCTCTATTTTCTATCTCTCACCGCCCTATAAATACAAAGTGAAAGGGCAGGAATTCTCTCTGGTTCAAGGAGGATGTCACAAAGTTTGTTTTCCATTCATCTGAATGGGGGAAAAGGTGTGGGATTCGTTCAAATTAACCTGATTTGAGTTGAGCAAAAGTCGTGTAGTTGCTGTTTTTTTGCTTTGTTGATTCCTTTAATGTACTTTGATGATGCGATGTGTTTGCCGAGCAGTTTTCTCGGAATTATTTCTCTCTGGCAAACAATCCAAATCCCAACTGGATTTTGTAAGTCCAAGGATTTACAGAATGAAGCTAAATCTAAAGTTTATAGATTAAGTTATGTACCTTTTAATATCACTTTTACAATTTTTTTCTAATTTGTTTGTATTTTTTTGTCGTTTCAGGTAAGAGATTCAACCGTTTTAAGGATTAATTCAGCTTTAGTTGAATGTTGGTGGATGAAAGGCGATTAAATTGTTGGATAACCTTACCGATGTAACATTAATAGTATTATTTAAAGACCTTGGTATATTTGATATATAATATATAATGAAAAGGAGAAGTTTCGGTTTGGGAAATGTGTTTGCACATTCTTGACATAATTTTTCAATTTGTCCGTAATCTAGTTAGGACTTTAATTTTATTCGCAAACTCGTGCGCTGCCAAGAGAAGAGAAGAAGCAGAGAAGCCCGAGTTGCATATAAAGGACAAGAAACTGTTTAAAAATTCAATAGTGTCCTTTGAAACGGAGACGACGGAATTGTGGAATGAGTGGAATAAGGCAGCGAAAAAAAGCCAACGAAAAAGGACATTGGAGGATGCCACCCGCCAAGGGATGGCAGTTTTTTGCGTTATTTTGTTTTTCCATTGCAAAAACACAGAAGCAGCAGCGAGAAGAGCGCCAGCTAAAAAAAAATCAAGTGGTGTGGTGGCCATCATACGAAGGCAAAGAAAATGAGCGCCACCCTGACGCCAATTTGTTATTTGTATGCCCTAACATTTTGCAGTTTTGCGAATGTTCCGAATGGGCCAAAGTGTAGGACGATATAAATTCTGAAAAGTTGACAATGTAATACAGTGGTCGTAATTTATTAGCACTCAATGACATTTCCAATTTAGATCATATTTTATTAAACTTTTTGGGAAAAATCTGAATTATCGATCGGGTATTATGTGTTGTTTTGTGCAGTTTTTAATGTATGTGTTTTGACTATGAAGGGATTGAAGATTTAAAGTTTTATTTATGGGAAAATTAAGATATACAGTTTAATTAAATTTCGCAAAATCCGCTCAAGCTTATAGTTCTTAGTGGTATACGAAATCTGTGAATAAGATAATTTATAGGCACGATAACTCATCACAGTCTCCGGGAAATGGAAATTTCTGGTCCTATTTAGCTTGTTGTTTAAAATCGAGGTTATTTTTAAAATAATTATATTTTAAATGACTTTGAGAAGCTTAAGATTTGATCCGATAAAAGTGTACTAAGTCTCGCCCTTTAGCACCGCGCACTAGGGCAGTTGAGGTCTGTTGACTTTGAAGTTGAGGAATTTAATTGTTCAATCAGTAAGCATATACTCGTAAATTGATTAAGCTTTATTAAATTTTATTTGAAAAGACTGGTTGAAACTTTGTTATCAAGAACGAGTATTTATTTTTGGTTTCCAATCTCTAAGCCGGGCGCTTCAATAACATAGCTTCAAACTACACGTGTTTTGATTACGAAGAGAAATATTTAAATTATTTACGAAAATAACAGTCTAAAATTAGCAATCATTCTTATGATATTAAATTGCTCGCAATCATTAAATGTAGAGAATTGCTTCCATTTTACCTATTCGAGTACTTTTTTTTTTTGAGTACACAGGTGCAAATATGTGTATTGAACACTTTAATTGGTTTATTCTTCTTTTCGTTATTTTGTTGCTATAAAAATGAGGAGAGGAATGTCTGGTCGTTTAGTTTATATTTGTGGTGTGGTCTGTCCTCGAGCGATCCATCCATCCATTGCGCCAGGCAATGGTTTGTATGCGATTATGGCAATTAATATAAATGCACATCATTTTCACCCCCAAACGAGCCGCAAAAGTGTATTCTATATTGTGACATTGCCAACCACCACATGAGGGTGTGCCTGGATGTGTGTAAGTGTTTGTGTAGCGATGAGAGTTGGTAAATTAACAAGGTAATTTCACATATTTAATGTGTTTATATTACATTTATTACCTTTAACGCTGTTTAGCGAAACACAATAAAATTGGTTAGTTAGACAATAAAGAGTCGTCGTAGTCGTCGTCATCGCTGATGGCATCAGAGGCGATGTGTTGTCGGAGACCGGCAGGTATAACAAAGACCAGCTGGCTGGCGGGGGATTAGGGTTGGTAATGGTGTTATTTGAAAGTAATTTTGATGAGTAATAATGATACGGATAACTAAAGCAGATTAATAAATCTTCAAAGCTTAATTAGAGTTTAAAAGTAATCAATTATATTACAGTCTTGATAATTCGAAACTCAAAGGACTCTTAAAATACTTCGAAATAACTAAAACATATAAAGATCTTATATTTTATTTGAATAAATTGATATAAAATTGTTGCATACTTTGCTCTTTTTTAAGTCGCAGGATCCTATTAGTTATTTTTTAGGGTTCTACAATTTCTTTTAAATTTATTGATTTTATTGGTTCTAACTACATTTTTGGTATAATAATGTTAAGTACATTAAATAGTGATACTTTAAATGATATTATGAAGCTTCAAATTTGGAAAGAATAAAAGAAAAATTAAACTCACCATTTAGTACCACACACTAAGGTAGTAAAGGTCAATACAAGCTAAGTTATATTTTTTGTTATTTATAGGTTTAAAGGACTAATCAGACCATATTTTTTATTCGTGGAACAATTCATCTTTTATCGTGGCGCAAATATAGAAATTACAAACTATTTCCCAAAATATGTAGGGATATATTTCGTATAAAGCACTTTAAACATTAAGCCCCCACCATGAAGAAGAAACTCAACCCTCACAGCCGATGTGGTAACGCATCCGGCTGCCTCTTCGGAGGCCATGGCTGGTAGGATTTACTGGGTCCTTTTTCAACTGGTTTGGGTGCTATTAATTGACTAATAATACATCGAAAACAAATAGAAATAAAAAGTCTAAGCCCTGTGGTTGAGGTTTCCCCATGCTTCTTACGGGAATTGAAAGGGAATATTTATTTATGAAGAAGAAATGAGGCAAAATTTCATACAAATTAGTCAGGTCTCATATAAAAGCGGTAGGTTAACTCCTTTTTCCGCTTCTTTTTTAAATGTGTTTGTGACTGAAAATTTCATAGTCCAATTCAAAATCAATAAAAGTTTTAGATACCAATTTTTTTCATTCACGGAATTGGCAATTTGTACACATTGTTTACAACAAAATGTCCCTAAAGATCAATTGGTTTTCAAATTGAAATTTGGTGCTTAATATGTGTGTGAAACAGGATGCTGAAGGTGTGTCCTCAATAAAATATGGCAGTTATCAGATGTTGTAGTGAACCTTCTTCAAATTTGTGTTCTAAAAAAATTTTAATTTAAAACTATTGTTTGTGTAAAAGTATTTGTACCATATAAAAATATAAATATAATCCCAGCCAAATTTTGCCGTTTCTTCTTCATGGCGGGGGATTAATTTTTTATATTTTATTCGTTTCAAATATTTAAAAAGGAAATATTTCTTAGGTTTAAATTTCTTGACATGTGAAAACCATTTAATTAAAAAAATAGTTGATAATCCTACCGATAATCCACTAGACTAGCCATAGGAAACAAATAATAATATTAATAATTGTCGGAATCGCGGTGTTTCATAAACAACTTCAGACGGCATTTCATTAGTTTCAACAATAACAGAGCGCACACAAAAAATGATGAATTGGGAAATAATTTTTATTTCTATTTTATTATATAAAATGTTATTATTTTAATGGCATTTATGGTCAAAAGAAGAGTTGTGGATGCGTCTAAAATGAAGATGACTAATTAATTAAAAGTGAATAGTTATATTATGATGGTTAAAAAAGAAGAAGAAATAAAACACAGAAATTTAATTGGAGAATTCAAGGGGAATGCGCTTCTCTCTATAAAACTAATTGATGCTTAGAATGAATGTCACACCTATCTGATAATTAAAGGCAAGAAGAATTAGATTAGTCTCTACAGCTCTACAGCACAATCAATACGAAGGAGAATATACAATTTCAAATTACTCTTGTTTTGTTAGCAGTTCAGCATGCACGATTGGCAAACAATGTTATGATGTGTTAATTACATTTAGACGATATTTATTTTCCTGTTTAGTTTTCATTAATTCCTTTTCTCAATATTTGCCAGTCATGTAAATTATTATAAATTATCGTAATTATTTAGGTGATTCTATGACGTAAGAGCTTGCCTAGAAGTAATTAGTTTTAATTGTTGCTAATTTCTAATGAAATACTTATTATTAGAAAAAAATATTTTGCATTAAAAATTACAGCGAGTTTTGATTAAAAGTGCATAAAATTTTGTATGTAACTCGTTTGTGTAAATAATTTTGTATTAACATTTGAACGATTCTTGTAATTGCTTAATACAGTTCCTTGTGCTACAAGGGTGTAAAGTCCTCTGGTTTTTAACGAGTGAAACGAATGTGAAACATTCGAGCCGAAGGTGAGTGTTTCATCGTTTCTGAGTTAATAAAGACAGAACTTTACACCCGAGCTGGACATAACGTTTTTGCACTCCACTCATGAGCACTGAAATTTTTACAATTTCACTTTCAATTTCATTATTTTCAATGAAAATTTAAAAATTGACATGTTTCACAAATGTTTCAAGTGAAATCTTAAATTGTAAAGTTACAGTTAACGGTTGGAATTCCTCTTAACTACTTGGTCATAAGGCAAATGCCTATTTTATTGTGGCATGGAACATTTGCTTGTTTTTATTTATTATAAATAAATTTCCATTTAAAGCAATATGAGGCTATTACTATAATTTACTTACATTACAGTTA
>JXOV01003365.1:159-25818 GCA_001014945.1 Clogmia albipunctata
CTTGTTCTCCTGTGAAATTGTCATTTTTGCATTTGCGTCCTTCTTCCTCCAGGCCGTTGATATAGGGGCGCCGTGGCAAAATTTTATTTTTGCAAGGGGCCCGTGGACTGAAAAAAGTTTGGAACCCCTGCTATATAACAATTTGCATATAAAAAGTTTATGACATTTTGCATTTAAGGAATTGGAATCTGAAATTGTGCTGAACTGCATATCAATAAAAATGGAAAATAAAAAAAACTTTTGGATGCCATTCATTATCATATAAAAAGTGAAAAAACCGATGTCCATTTAAGAGAAGATGAACCTCGTCTCAACTCTCGAGTTTTGTAAATTTATAGTGTCAACAGGTTTTAATGGATACCATATTAATTTTTTGCAGTTCTCTTTAGGCCGTTATTACGATCGGTGGTATTTAAATCCTTGGCAGCTGCTAATTGGAAGTTCAAGGGTGATTTCAAGTTGAAAGTTGAATAATTTCAGTGCTAAATTTAATATAATAATATTTTATTGTTGAATGGTATACATCAAAAGCGTCACCATCAGATATGATCACGCGAAATAACGTCATTAGTAACATTATTCAGCTTAAATTTATAGCAATGCCGAGAGACGGGAACACACAGTCTAAAAATATATTATTAATATGGTCGAACTTTAAAAACAAAATTAAATATATCCATCTATGTTATATAACAACTGTGCAGAAAATTATTGATACATCTTTTTGGTAAGATTTAAAATTAATAAATAATAGGTTTAGCATTCGATAATGTTTCTAATTTATAGAGAAAATAATAAATTTTGTATTCTAGAATATTCAAATTTATGACCTCTGTCTTCTGAAAATATATGATGATGTATGATTTTTTTTGTTTAATAATTACCAACAACTATAATTTTGTGGTAAAAGTGTTTCCTAAAATTGCCATCAAATATAGGAAACCACATGTCTTACGGATTTTTCTTTATTAAATTACCAAAATTCTCTATATCCATATTTTTTTATTAATTAATTGCATTCGGTTCTTAGTAGAATTTTTTAAAAAATATTTCATTTTTTTTTGTTCCAAATAACTATGTCAGGGATGATCAACATTCAGTTTGTTTAAAAAAATATAATCGTTCCCTATGTATTTTAAAACATCTTTTAAATTTAAGATAAAAATATGAAAGACATAAAAATAAAATGGTGATGTAATTTTTTCTAAAAAGAGCTATCAGTGCAGAGGGAAAACACCCCCAGCATTTTTATATGATTTGCAAAGTCCGAAATAAGCTGACAATTAAAACTAACCGTACATATAACTTATAATAAATTCCTCTTTTTAAGTATCTAGATCTAGACTGCCCTATTGTGCGGTTCTGAATGGCAGATATAATTTTACTTTTACCCTATTCTTCTATTTCCCAATTCTATCCTTCTAACCCGCCTCGTAGCCGATGTGGTAACGCATCCAGCTGCCTCCTCGGAGACTATGGGTTCGATCCCTGGGCGTATAGGATTGACTGGGTCCTTCTTCCACTGGTCTAGGTGCTATTAATTGACTAATAATACACTGAAAACAAATAGTCATGAAAAGTCTAAGCCCGTTAGTTGAGGTGAAGACTCCCCATGTTCCTTACAGAAATTGAAAGGGAAAATTTAATTACATCCTTCTTAAAGTCCGAAATTAGTTGACAATTCAAACTAATAACAACTAATAATGTACCTCTCTTTTAAAGTGTCTATATTCTAGACTTATACTGCCCTAGTATGCGATATTGAAAGGTGGTCCAATAAACACTTTTAGCCTATTCCATCATAATTTTCAAGATCATTTAAAGGAAACATTATAACAATATCCGCTGCGAGAAGGTTTTGTATGCCAATTACATGAAAATAGCGGTTCTGCCACTCTAATATAACCTCTCCTTATCCAAGTATTCACTTTCCAGCATTTGACTAATTCCTACCAATTTTCAATAAAACCGACATGAAAAAAGTGTGCGTTTGTCTACTTCAAATACTTTAGCAAAAAAATCTGGCGCGTTTTAACATATAGAATGGCGCCAAAGTAAAAAAATGAAATCAGCGGCCTGAATGTTATTCGTCAACCACTAATCGTGGTGCACTATGTGTTTCGTATCTTTAATTAAATTCAAAATTTTGCTGTATAACGGTGGAAAAAGTGTATAGATTTATATAAGTTTAAGTTTTAAAAACATTTATGACACCGGATTTTTTACAAAGCAAAGTAATGAAGGAACTTTTTTCGTAAATTAGCTTTAAAATAATCGTGCTTGCAAGTAAACTAATTACAATTTCGTCACATCATATGGAAAGAAAAATTTCATAGAAACTAAAAGTTGTGTTATTAACATTTAAAAGATGGTGAATGCTCGTTTCTCATTATAAAGGGTGTCCCAAAATTAACCCAACTTTTGAATTGACTAAAATAGAATTTTTATTCTTAATCAACTAATTTGTTAAGTGATTCCTAAAATAAATTAGTTAGGGTTATGCATTTTATGAAGGAGCTGAGGTTTTGATTTAAATAGACCAATATTGAATACGATTTTTAGACGAATTTAAATCGAGAAATTTCATAAAAAGGTTAAACGTCATCCTGGCGGCTTTTTGGCAGATGTGCTATTTCAAACAAAACCTTAATTCATTCAGATTAACTTGGTAGTAACAAAGTATTAGCTAAAGATATAAAACTTTCTTCTTTTTTTATTTCAAAACATCGAAATTTTTAACACCCTAGATGATAGATGAATATAAAATATTTATTTCATTCAATACGACATTATCATTTAGCTTATAAGAAAATATTATTTTTGAATGACATGTCCATGGCAACTGCTCAAAATTGGTAGCTCATCTTATCAAAAATTTAAGTAGTTTTCTTAATTGAGTTGGTCATTTATGGGCAATCAATTTAATTAAAATGTCTTTAGTTGTCATATCGTTTACGAAAACACTTCAACTAAAGGGTATCCAGAGAGAACTCTTGGGAACCATTAAAGCACTATTGCAAAATAAATAGCGAATCGTTTCATTTGTGGAGAGACCATCGTAAAAGAGGAGCAGCATTCCGTGACAATGACCATGACATTATTGGAGCGCGCTCTCGTGAAATGACCATCTTTTTGATCAAATAAACCTGAAATTTGTTTGGCAAAAAGCCCGAGAATGAAGTCACTCTCTGCCATTCGAAAAGTTCTTTGTTGAAAACCGGCTTTGAAGATTTTGTTGAAAGTGAAAGTCCATCAGAATTTTCTTCCGTTAGTAAGAAGTGGCGTTTTAATCATCGGACGCGTTTACTAATAACCGCAATAAAACGATAATTTGTCACTGATAAAATCTAAGAACCAGATTTTACAGTCCATGTATGTTTTTATTTCTTTTTCCTTTTCTTTTGCCATTCAAAATAGAGGTGGAAATTTATATGCAAAGATCTATCAAATCGATTGATAAATTTAACCCTCAAATTCCTGAGCAGGCCTTTTGACAAGGTACTCTTTAAATATAATTTACTCTAAAGCTATATTTAATATTGAAAAACATACTTTTTCCACTCGTATCGAAAGGTTAGCTTTTTGACAACTTGAGCAACTTTATAGCACTAATGACAATTTAGAATTTATATTTCACTAACTAAAAGAAGAAAGTCATAATCTTCGAAAGAATAGTGCTAAACCCTTTCGAAAAACATGGTAAATAAATAATGGAATTTTGCTTAAAGTAATGGAATTTTGCTGGAATTCAAATTATATTTGTACACGAAACCAATGCAAATAAATGTTTTTAAATTTATGTAAAACTCAAATTTAAAGGAGGTTCACTATAAAACTGCTAACTGCCATTATTTTATTGCTGACACATCTTTTGGATCCTATGTGCACAGTATTTTTTTAAAAAATCCATTTGATATTCAATTCTATTTTTAAGAAAATTTAAATAAAAATTTTATTCTGTTTATCCCCGTTACAAAATTTTACCTAAAAAAATTTTAACAGGATTTTCGATTTTAATGAACAGTGATTCAGTATTATAAAAAAAAATAAATCAAATATTTTTTTTCGAAATTATTTCATAAAATTGAATATTGTTTTTTTTTTAAATAAAACTATAGATCATAAATGTTTAATAATAAGTAATCAATTCCTCGTAAAAAACATATATGCTTGTCCCATAAAAAAATCGATAAAAAATAAAAATTAATACTGTTAACCGACGAAAAACCCCCATTTAGAAATCTAATACCCTGTCTGCACTGAAACTTTGTTGAGTCCTATTGTTCTCTTGTTTACCAAGATCCAAAATTTGCGAATAATGTCATTTCCGACATAATAAATATATCAAACAGCATGTCTTTGGAAAGAGAAAATTCTGAATTGAATGGCATTTTTAAAATTCTTTTAAAGTTATTATTAACGCTGTTATTTAGGTTTAAACCTTAATTTTCCATTCTCCTCCTATATTTCTTCTTGTTTATTTAGCCGGCGTAGCAATCATAAAACCCAGCGGGATAAACGAATGGCTGGCCAGAGATTGTTTAGAAAGTGAATCCGCCTGGTGTTTACCCCCCATTTCTTACAGGATTTGAAAGGGAAAAAATTATTTTAAGTATTAAATTTACAATGGATTTTTAGGTAAGGTTTCTATTGCGGGAAAAGGGTAAAACATTATTATATGTATGTTAAAATGACAAGGGATCGTGAACATTAGTTTTTAAGATTAATTCAGTATTTATTCAAGAAATTATAGAGACAAAATCAACTTTACGCTTGCTTCATCGTCTCACGTCACCTTAAAATACTCGCTTCGCTCCAGGGACTCTTCTATTATCATACTCCCAATCCTACATGCATTTAAAATAAATTCAAGTATGCCAGTTTAATTGTATTTTGTTTAACTTCAATATCATCACAACTATCACTGGATTTAGATACTTTAATTATAGAATTATTCTTTAAAGCACAGGTCCTATAAAAACGTCTTTGACAAAACAAATTTTAGTGCAATAATAATTCTAAGCAACAAAAATCGATAAAAAATTTAATTATTTCAGAAATATTCTTTTCTGAGAATTTAAATACAATGTGATCACTGTGCAGCGGATGAAGATTCACTTGGATTTTTAAGCAATTAGATTTAGGAGAGTAATAAGTGGTATGCGAATAAAAAGATGCATTATAAAAGTAAAAAATGAAACATTCCCAATTTTACAGTCAATATAAGGTTTTTATTTCTTCTTCCTTTTCTTATACCATTCAAAACATAGGCGTAAATTAAAATATAGAGATTAGAGACTATCGGACCGATCGATACATTTAACGAAGATTGGAGTGGCATCGATCGTTCAGAATTAATTCCCCATTTATCTTTTTTCCACAATCCAAATTAGATTATCTTATTTGATCACTTTTAGATGTGAAATGGCAAATGGATTTCAGCTAAATTTGTTGAATTATAATAATAATAATAAAATTGTTATGCAAAGACGATTAGCAACAAGAATTCCCACACACGATATAATTTTCCGCGCTAATCGTCGTCTCAAGTGGCGGTGCAGTTGTCAAGGCCGGGGACTGGCATCGACTCCAGCAGATCGGACAGTCGCTTCTGCTCTTCAGACAGCCGAAACACCTCGTCTCGTTCCTGCTTCGTCAACGGACGCTTCTTCTGCTTTGCCGCCGACACCCTCTTATAAGTTTCTATTATCTGTTGTGAAAAGAAAATAAGAACAGTTATTTAAAAACAATTTTCCATTTTGTTCAGTGTAAAATAATGTAGAAAATTGGAAAAATATTTTTAATACTTTAAAATAATGAAATGAATTAAAAAACCGACAAAATAAAACGCAAAAATTTATGACAAATCAAGAACAAAACTAAACCATAGTAAAACTAAAAATTTATACACAAACACAGTAGCTTCTTATTTGCTATATCTGTAATCCCTTTATCGTTATCCGTGATTAAAAAATTCTATAATTCTACGCTGAAATTTTTACTAATTGCGGATCTTATGGGCCTGTACAGCTGCGAATAAAATAACAGCCCACCTGACATAAATTTGATATCCACCTTAATTATAATTATAAATTTATGAAGCTTTAAGTTTTAAAAGTAGGTATTTAGTTTTATTTATTGTAATGTTTTCTGAAAACAACAGAAATCTTTTTGATAGTGTTACTTTTGCAAAATATCAATTATTCTCTAGAAAACTTAGCCACCGTCTTGCAACACAGTCCAGAGTGTTTCTTTATTATGCATGCGGCCCGCGAAGTATCTCTGAAATCGAATTTATTTAATTGAATATATTCAATCTCTATATTGTTAAAAAAAATAGTTATAATAAAATAGAAATAAAGAAGTTAATATTGTCAAAAAAAACTATTTGTTCTAAATTAAGTGTTTCTACAATCATTCTAACTTTCCAATTTTTATCGGAAAAGCAAATAATAAAACGGGAAATTTGATTAGTTTTTCACTTTCGTCAAAGATAGAGATGGATGTTTCATGGGCTTAGAGTGTGTGTAAACGTTAAAAGAATGTAAAATTATACAAAACAATAAAATATAAAAACTTAACAGGACAATATTTAAAAATCAAACTAAATATCTTATTAAATATGACAGTAAAGACTAGTTCGGCAATTTCAAGGAAAATTGAATTTATCTTAGAACACAGTAACGCATTGCCAAATTGAAATACTGTTCTGGGCAATTTATGTGATTCCGATATTAGCGATACGATTACATCAAAACTTTCTATATTTTTACGTATCAAAGACATCAAATTTGAAATTACTTAAAAATTTTGTTTACTGATTTCAAAGCAAGGGACTATAACAAGTAAAATCTGTGTTAAATTCATTTATTTATTACAAATAATTTTTGGTATTAGGAGAGATGGAACTCGAACAGTGTTAAACATGAAAGTATCAGCAACGAAGTTCTAAAAGGCTTTTTCAAGACGTTAAGATGATCGCAGGAAAATATATTCTTTTATCACTGCATAATTATTATTTCGGTGCGAAAAGATTGAGTTTGCCAAATTTTATATGAAAAATGGTACAAATTAAACAGCGAAAGGCAATTGTTCTTGAATATACGGGAATATACTTTTTCTCGGTTTGATAATACAGAACGGATGCAAATTTTGAGATTTCTTATTGTTATGACTCAACACCTCAATGATCGTAATATTTAATATCAAGACAAAGTACAGTTTATTCACTACTACATTTGTATGACAACTGATGCAAGAGGAAAATTAAATTGTAGAAATAGTGCCTTTTGCAGAAGAATGTTATCTCTTTCACATTTAGAAAAAAAAGTTGTTACTTCTGAAAACCATGCCTAATTATAGACATTTCAATCATTGAGTTTAAATTACGATTAGTCAAATGTTCCAAAACAATGGATTGAGATCCCTGAACCTGATACGGAATGTTGGAAAAATTTTGACATGGCAAACCATTCGAATAACTAAATAAAGTAGAATCCGCTTATTAAAGACACTAGGATCATATTAACATAAAAAATAATAAATTTTCCCTTTCAATTCCTGTAAGGAACATGGGGGTCTCAACCTCAACCAACGGGTTTTCGACATTTCGGTGACTATTTGTTTTAGGATTATTATTAGTCAATTAATAGCACCTAGACCTGCAGTGCTCTCATTCTCATTCTCATACAATATACCATTACTTATTTAAGTTTTCCGTATTCAAGGCATTTCCACAGAACATAGCCCCCGCGAATAACTTTTACAGTACACATCTAAATTAACGAATTGTTTTATTTCATCAAAAATTATTTTAAATATCAGAACGGGGAGACAAAAATTATTCCTCTTTTAACCAATTTGTTTTCACATCTCGAATGTCATTCATTTTTATGGTCATTTTTTAAACTAATGCAATAATTCTGAAAAAATAATCCGCTTTAATATTATAATCTAATTTCGACAAATCTATAAATAAAATTTTAAAGTTTATTCATTCACATTTAACAATAAAAAATATTTAATATAAAAAATTTGTATAGATGTAGAAATAAGATATACAGACAACGTCACATATGACGTAATAGAGATGTAATAAATAACACAATAATTTTGATCGCAGAAATACCATTTGATTAATCTAAAATCATAATATTTCAAATTTATACTTATGGACGATTCGGAAGAACAACGACACAAGAGCAAAACTGACAATTTTATAGAAGAGCAAGAAAACGAATATCTGTCGCAAAGAAAACAAGAAATGGTCTGGCATTCAAGCCCGATGAAGCTACTTTTACAAAGAATCTTATTAACCTATTTTTACTTTTAAACTCATGTTTCTGGTCGTGTCTATATACTTAATTCAATTTGACAATTTTTGCACTTGTGTCGTTGTTACTCCGGACCTTAACGCTTTAATAAAACAATAAATTTGGTATGAATAATATACAGTAAACTTTACGATATAATAAAATGTTAAATTTAAATCTGTAGCGTAGGCGGATTTTAAATGTATTCATAATTTTGGAATCAGTGAAAATTAAGACATTTATTATAAATGATTTTAAAGTAAGCCCCCGCCATAAAGAAGAAATAAATCCAAATTTCATAGTTCAATTAAAAATCAATCAAAGTAACCAACGTTTTTCATTCACAGAATTGGCAATTTGTACAAATTTGTTTACAACAAAATGTCGCCTCAAAAGGTCATTTGATTTTCAAATTGAATTCTGTCCTTAAAATACAGTTGAAACAGGATGCTGATGATGTGTCTTCAATAAAATAATGACAGTTATCAGATTTTCTAGTTGTCCATCATTAAAAACTTTTGATTTTTGTAATGAGTTGTTCACAAAGTCAGAAGATTTACTGCTTGTGGAAGAACCGCCCCCANCCTCAAAAGGTCATTTGATTTTCAAATTGAATTCTGTCCTTAAAATACAGTTGAAACAGGATGCTGATGATGTGTCTTCAATAAAATAATGACAGTTATCAGATTTTCTAGTTGTCCATCATTAAAAACTTTTGATTTTTGTAATGAGTTGTTCACAAAGTCAGAAGATTTACTGCTTGTGGAAGAACCGCCCCCATTTTAAAAATCCAATTTCCCAAATAACTGTTATGATTTTGACAGATGGAAATGACACAAACAAATTTTCAAACAATTTTTTTTTATTTAATTACTCGACTTTTTATTGAGTTTTATATAGCCAATTTCAACACCCAGATTACAGAAACAACTGTCAAAGTTGTTTACAAATAATCAAAACGTTTTCGGTAAAAAAGTAAAAAATGGCTATTTATAATTTGTTATTACAAAATAAATAATTCATAAGTCAGCGGGAAGAAACGGTTTTCAAGATATCTATCTAAATTTCAAACAGTCATTGTGCCGTTAATACTTGCTCTATTTTAAATTTGAAAATTGCATAAAATAGCAAGAAAAGATTCTAGAACCATGCAATTTCATTATCTAATCATAACAGTTAATTGGGATTTTTAAAATTGGGGCGGTTCTTCCACAAGCAGTAAATCTCCTTACTTTTCAGTATGAACAGCTCATAATAGTATTTGTACCGTCTATAATATAAATACAATTCCAGTCAAATTTTGTCGTTTCTTCTTCATGGCAGGGGGCCTAATAATAAATAATTTGAAATTTCTGTTATTTCTATTGAAATTGATAAGATTTTTAACAATAATCAATAATTTAATGATAATTCTCTTCAATTTTAAATTTAATAACTGATATCTATTAACACCTTAATTAATTAACATTTAAATAATAAATACATCTTGGTAGATTAAATAAATAATTATGAACATCTCTAAAATAAATTCATCCATTAAAATTCATATTTAAATCTAACGATTCGTCATAATATGATATTGATCTTTATCAGTTTTGAAATTGATTTTAATATTAAATTATTATTTATGGTCATAAATAATAATTAAAATTAAATTTTATTTACCTCTTGATCAACTGAATCTAATTTCCGTTTCACCTCCAAACGTTTCATCTCCTCCTGAGCCACCCCGTAGAGCTTCTTCAGTTCACTGCTGTTATATTCGGCGATCGCCGATAATTCAGTCCGCACCCGTTTTATTTCAGACAAAATCTCGTCGTCTTCTTCCTGCAAAAAAAAACACAAAGATTAACGTTCAGGAACATAATAACCAGTTTTTATTTTTAATAAATTCCGATGCATTTTGCATATTAAATGTTACCATTGACTTTAAAAACAATAGTTTAATTTGCATAAATCCATAAAATAATATTGTTATAGGCCATCTATTAACTTTAAACATTGTATATAATATAAATCACTTCAAATTATGTGTTTCTAATGACAACATAGCTTTTAAATTAGCAAATTAACGATCAATTCAGTCTATTTTAGGATAAATGTCAAAAAATTATAAGTAAATGTTTTATCAATTTAATGATCATTAGGGTTTTCCCGAAGTGTGATAGTAGTTTACGTTACGGCAGGGTTTTTAGGTACGTTTCTCAGTCGAGCTTCAAAATTGATAATTAAAAATTGAAAATCATATCTTTACCTACAAGTTGCGTACAACGTGTCGTACAGTTCCTAATTAATTTTACAGCTTTTTTTTTTATCAAATTTGAAGATTCATAGTAAAATGTTAAGGCATCCAATTCTACACCAATTCTTACTCGAAATATTTTAATTGTTGTTATGTAAAGTACAGTGCTTTAAATTTAAACATGACATTTTGGGTGGAATTTCTTTGGTTTTTTTTAAATTTGACCGATTTATACTAATTAGGAATTTATATGATATTGTTATAACTTTCGACAAACTTTATCGCATGTAAATAGGGGTTTTACTTAACGGTATTCAGCAACGATCCTTATTTTTACAATTTTAATTCAAATATAATGGTGATGATTCGTATAACGAACATCATAATTCGATCTGATCTTTTATTCGATAAAAGGCCGATAGCCAAAAAAATTTTAATCGCTTTAATGACCATTACTTTTATGACCTAAAATTTCCAAAATCACATTTGAACATTACTAATGAAGTAATTAGAAAGGTCTCTCTCCAGAACACCCTCTTAAGAAATTCAATAATTTACCATCTCCCAGACGTCTCAAAAAGTCAACAATTTTTCACGACTAAAACCAAAATAGATCCAGAACATCACACCTCATCCGAACTAAAAAAGAGGATACACACTGCAATAGTTTCAAATTACATATAAAGCATTCCAAAAAATCAAATCCTCGGCACCCAACCTTGAAGAGAAGGAACTTCTCAGGAAAACAAGAAGAACGCTTGCTCAACTAAGAGCAAACAAATCTCCTCTCCTAAGGAACGAGGCGTTGAAGAAGAACATTTTGGAAGGAAGAGATTTATAAACATCACTACGTGGAATTAACATGTAAGTTTCAATAATGAAGTCGATTCTATGTCGTAAAAATGATTAATTACGAAACTCAAACTTAAGTCAAAAAGCTACGGTGTTGCAAAAGATATTTATTACACTTATTACTTACTTTAATTAAATCTTCAGGATCCAGAATGCCCTGCTCAATGAGTTCTTTCCTAACACGGCGCTCAATATAGATTCCATTCTTCATTGGGGGCAAAGAACTTCTATTGCTTGTTAAATCCGAGGACGTGTTTTCTGAGCCACTGTTGCTGTCCATACTATCTGGCATTAGATTCTCCTCCATCAAAGCGGAAACTAACCGCTGAGTCAATGGTCCTGTAACGTTTTCACCCCTAAAATGACAAAAGGTAATAAGTAAATCTTTTTTATTATTATTAAAATTGGACCTCCGCGAAAGAAATCCATCAAATTGATCTAATTTATTTGAAAGTAATTAAGTTTTAGTGCTAATTTATTTAAAAATGTATAACATATTGTATAAAGCACGGTCGATAAGCATTATCAAACACACGGGTCTTCTTTAAAACGCTGACTACGCTCGAGACTTTATTATATAAATATCTATCATATTCTTTTAAATATATTTTAGCAAAAGGATAAATTCATGAATCATTTATGCTTTTAATATTTTTTTAAATATACAAATCTTATGATTAATAAAACCCGCTTTTTTAAAATAAATTTCAAATCTACGATATTTCTATTGTAAAGCAATAACTTATAAACCTTTATTCTGAAAAAGGAAAGTGGAGAAAAAAAAGAGTAAAAATATGCTTTTCAATACTTTTATGTTGTTTCCAGCAAAAAATTAAATAAATATATGAAATTTTACTATATAAATAACAATTAAATTACTATAAAATAGAGATTATATCAAACAATAAAAAGTTAATACTCACATTAATTTCTCACTTTTCTTGATAAGACTGTGGTAGCTGGTGTTGGACTTGGATTTAGCTTTGGGATTTGAATTGTCTTGTTCTTCCTTCAGATCTTCGTTGGCCCATACGGAGCTGTAGTGAGGTCCTAGTTCGGGAATGGGAGGAATCAATGGTCCTGCATACTCTTCCAGGAGGTCGTCAAGGAGTTTGATGTCTTCATGGGTCAAGGGCATGCAATATGGCTCCACAGAGAGCCAGAATCTGTTTGGAGTGTCATTCCTCGACATCATCAACTTGGGATTGTCCTTCTGATTGGGAAGCAGGGCGTCCATACTGTCATCTGTGTGCTGAGACGGAGCCGGGCTTTGAACCGGGTTGTGCTTGAGTTTAGAGATCTTTGCCTGACTTCCGGATTTGCTGTCCTTTTTCGACTTTTCGTCAAACCTTTTCCTCTTCCCCGGAGACGCCGGGGGCTTGTCCATATACTTTCCTTTCTTGTCCTTCCGATCGTCCGCCAGTTGATCATATTCCGCCCTCACAAACCGATACCGAAGGGCCACGGTGCTTAAAAGCGTCTCCAACTCTGCCTGGATAGCGTCCAAGTCTTCTGGCGGCAACGTATCATCTCGAGACCGTTGTAAAGCCGCAAAATACTTGGGCAGAAGCTTTGCATTCTCCGCTGTTTTGAGATGCGGCAAATTAACTGTGTGATCTGGAACAAATCCATTTGTGGCGCTCCCCTTGCCACCCGGTTTACCCAAACTACTGCTCCCATTACGACCCTTCGAACTGGATCCACCACCAGACATTTTAAAGTGTTTTAACTCGTTATTCGCCCCAAATTTATTGGTTTTCCCAAAAAATCTTCAATGTTTTGATTTTGTTGACAAATGTTTTAATGTCAAACAAGTAGTTGCAACCAAAAGTCGCTACTGTCCGTTATTAAAAGAATAGAAATTTGAATTCAATATTTTTAGGTTTCATAACGGTTTTCTAAGAAATTATTAATGTAAGTGGAATATAAAACGCTTTTGTTATTCAAAGTATAGCTTTGTTATATATTAACAGAAATTTATGTTAAAACTAAATTTTTTTATCGTCTTTAGTTATAAAGAAAATAAAGGGTGCTCCAAAATTAAAGTTTTTTTTTTAAATTTTATATAATTTTTTATATAACATTTTTTATAATAACATTAAAATTTATAACATACTAAAATATTACCTAATGAAAATATTATTTTAAATTATTTTAAAAATATTTTCCAATCATAACTGAAAATGCAAATTATTCTATACTTACTCAAAGACGTATCAAATTTTTACCTTTCTGAATTTTAAATTTTGGCTATAATTCAATAAACACGAGCTAACCCTTCCGATCAATAATTAAAAAGATTTGTTTTACAAATCAATTGAAAATTATTAAAATTTTGGTTTTTTTATAATTTATGTTATAAACTTTTTAATGAAAAAAAAAACATAAAATTCGCTGTATTCTCCATTATTTGAACAAATATACTTTAAAAAAACAAAAATTATAATGGGATACAATTAAATTTTAACGATTTCTTTGATTAGCTTTCTTAAAATCACGGCAAAAAGACAGTAACAACCAAAACTCAAAGTGAAATTAATAATAGTTAATGAAAGCCAGAATAAACTCTAATTAATCTTATACACTCAATGAATCCCTTAATGTAATTAGAAAGTAATTTTCAAAGTTATGAAAAGTTCTGGATATATTGAATTCAATGAAATTACTATTCAACTACTTTAAACAGTATTTTTTTTAAAAATAATATTACAGATATAAATGAATTTTTGTGGTACAAGGGTGTCAAATAAACCGTTTTCAACGAGTGTCAAATACAAATCGCTAGTCAAATTTTTCATTGTAAAAAACGGATTTTACAACTTTTTTTGCATTTTCATTGAAAATATATGAAAAATAAATTAACAAATATTTGGTAAATAAAAACACGCTAAAACAGCCAAATGTGCAATTTATCGTTCACAATGGCACAAAAAATTTGGCTATGAAACAATTTGTGTGTAGATTGACTTTTTTTTACTAGTAAAATAAAAATTTACAATTTCAGTCACTAGTGTGAAAGTGACACATTATGAAACTCAAATCAATGTCGTAAAGATAGCCTTTCGATTAAAAAATGAAAAAAGTTTATAAACTTGTTAACAAAGGTAGATAATGATATACTTTGCTAGTATTTCATTCAGGCGATTTTAGAATTAGACTGGCAGAAACTTCAAAATAATAATTTGCTTCAAAAGAAGTTTTTGTTATAATTTTTTATTTTGTGCAACAATGACAAAGTTAGAACTTTACCGCACTAGGGCGGCAAAGTGAATCTTTGAACGCAAATTGAAGATTTTACCTAATTGAATCACAAAAAATCAGTTATTGCTTAAATTAATTTTGTTTAGTAAAACAACACAATTTATTTTAAAATTTATTTATTAAATTACCAAATTGTATATAAGTACGTTTATATATGTATATATAAATGGAATTCGAAGCAAATTACATTAGAATATTGAGTGCGTTCCGTTGAGTTTATCTTACAAGTCTAGTTTGATCCAAAATATTAGTCATTTCGAGTTATGGGACCAGTCTCTTATCACTTATTATAATTTAATTTTAATATAAAACTACATTCTACAATAGGATTATAAATCTCTTCGCTCGCCACTCTCTTCTTATTGTTCCATTTCACCATCTTGTAAATGCATTCTTCAATCACTGGAATATGATATAAGTACATAGTTTCTTCCTTAAAATACTAATAGTTAAAATCTCTGTTAAAATCAGATCTTGTTTCTAAACCAATCAACTTAAAATTAAGATAAAACTATTTGTGCTAACTTAATCAAATGATATGCGACCCAAATAAGATCTTTGTAAATAAATAAACTCTACAACACCTTATTAACTAATGATAATTCACAAATCTATTGAAACAATTGCAACAATACACCGAACTAAACAAACTCACTGGAACACGATGATTTTTTAAATATGAAATCAGTATTATACTTGGACGTCATTGGGATAAAATATTACAAATCTTGTGCGTTCTTAAAATTAGAAAATAACATAAAATATAATAAATTTCAAAAGAAATAATAAAATAAATTCAATTTTGTTTCTTTCACTGGTACAATTAACAAAAAAAAAAACAGTCAAATAATATTACATTTTCCATGTTTCATAGTACGCAAATCATTAAATAATATTATTCCTCACTATTTGCTTCAAGTTTGGCATAATGACATAAAGGTAGAAAATTCCCGAAGAAATGACAACTTGTAACGTATTTCGACGACAATTCGATGGAAACAAAGTGCGAGATTTGTATCGGAACAGTTTTTTTTTATTATAATAAACGCATTTTAAATCACTAAAATAGTTATTTTTTCATTGTTTAGTTGCGATAGTAAATATAGAAAACTAAACTAAATACCAAAAAACGTTATATAGAGACAAATTGAGTTTGATTGTAAATCAGTGTGTTTCCATCTTTAGATACCGAAACAAAGTTTTGAGGGCATTTTTAATTCTCTTATCAAATAATACAGTGAAAAATCTGGATGCAATCTATGATCAAGTTTAAAAAATTCAAATAGTACATGTTTCTGAAGTAAATTTAAAATACGACAATTAAAATGCGTTTTTCTATAATTTGAAATCAGTTTAAAAATTAGGTAATTTAGTATTTAATAACGATTCCAAAACAATAAAAAAAAATTAAACCCAAAAATACACACAATTATAATTATTTGAAATTTTAATAATTATTAGTTGTCATCAAGAAACCACACAAATGATGTCCCGACCAGAGACCTCCAAGAAACAGTTGTTCCGTGAGAATACCTCTAAAACGGATGGAGAGCCATGCTCGAAGATCATAACTTCCATTAATAATGTCGTGAGGCCCAAATTTATAGCCTATGTTTTGGGGTGAGTCCAACGGACAACACCAAAGTGAAATTGAAACTTCGGGTTCTTAACCATTTAAATCTTGACTGTGCCGTAATAATTTTTCAACTTTTAGAACAACGACAGGACGTTGGTCACGACTTTCTTCGGGAATGAACTACCATTATAGGGATCATTCTACCATGCACTATTTGTGTTTTTTTCGGTCTAGAAATTAAAAATATAACAATAAATTAAAATCAATATACATATTGATCATTTTTTTCCAAAAATTGTTATTTTGAATTAAGAAATCTACTTAAAGCTAAAGAGAAAACTCTTTTTGTTTTAGAAAATTCAATTAAAGTTAGTGAAAAAAATGTTCAAATTAACCTCTAAATCTATTTAAAATAGGTCTTCATTCTGAATCTTCACTCCAAAATTTCATGCCACTTTAACCAAAAAGTCCAAGAACCTAAAATTAGGTCACTTTTCCTTAAATAAACCTTACAAAATGTAAACAAAACTTTGGGGAGGCTGCTGTCAGACACTGGTCTCTGAGTTGAGTTTGAGGACAAACTTATTGCTCTTGGGATCGACCACCTCCTCTGTCACATGGAAATGGGGCATTTTATGTATAGAAACAATCAGAGAGACATCGTTTTGAATAAGTTGAAAGGTCGTTTCATTGGAAATCGGTCTCGATAAGAGTTCTTCACAGATTAAGCTCCAAGATTGAATGGGTCTTCTCTCCTTTTCACTTTGTAGCACTGGAGATTCGATTAAATAGGGTTCTAGGAACGCCCTTGGGGAGAGATCGTGCTTCAGGCAATGGGCCAAGTGTCTTAAAATCGTTTCCACTGTGTGCCTCGGCTGTTGCCTTGTAATTCTCAAGTACTTCTGAAGAGCCCTGGCCATTGACGGGAAAACAGCCTGAGCCGCCTCTTGAGGATCTAGGGGAATGGCTGGAGCTGGTTCATTGTGAATCCTTTTGATATGAGTGAACGCTTCTTCTGCTGCTGTTATCAAACGAGCCCTTCTTTTCTTAACCCTTCTTTCGTATTCATGCTCTTCATAGAATCTTTCATTATGGGAAGAGTCTCTCCTTCTTGCATGTGCTGCTAAAACCGCTCTAGACTGACTCTGCTGTTGGGAATTATTAACCCCATCCACTTCATAATATTTAAAAGTCGACAACGCCTTTCTTTGACTTTTAGAAACTGGAATCCTCTCCAAATAGGGATTATAAATGGAAAAATCCGTGTAATACTTTTGAAGAATCCACACTGCAGCCCTCTGAATACTCAACTGTCCAATGGCATACGACCTACTCTCTCCATCTGGACTCCTCACTACTTTCACATAATAACTCGGCTGTAGATGTCTAATTTCCAATAAAACAACCGCAATGTAATGGATAAAAATTAAAGAGTCCGCAAAACTTATCGCAAAAGACACCAACGATTTATAATCAGCCACTTCAGACCCTTCGACAAGAGCCTTGGTCCCCTCTGTCACTTGGACGAAATAAAACAGCCAAAAAGTGAAGATCGAAAGCAGGACCAAAAGAATGACTGTCGCTTTGAACAGGAAAATCCTGGGCATAGTCGCCATTGGCTTCCGGAAGAACAGTGCCCACAGTCCCAGAGCTAAAAGCAGCATTCTTACAGCAAGAGACACCAGCATCCCTTTACACTCCGCATTACAGGCAAGCAACTGCGTTTTGGCAATTTGCGTGATTTCCATGTTGTCAAAAGCGTTGGGAAAGAATCCCAACTTAGGCATCATCACCATCGCCAAGGGGCTGAAGAACGCCACAAAACTCAGGATAAGCGACAATGAGGTCTCCATGTACCTCCGACAGGCAAATCCAAACCCAGAGTCATTCGTTGTCTGCCAATTGCTCACATCCTCCATTGATATACTCTGCTCCGAGGTGTTGCCTGGAATGGAAATAAAATCAATTTTATTATTAGTTTTTGATAAAAGAATAATTAAACAATTTTTACATTGGTTAAAATAGTTATTTATGTTAAGAACGCGTAAAGTGATGGTTTATTTTTTATGACCATGTCTTTTATGCACTTTAGTAACATAAAATTGATAATAGGACTTCGGCATTTAATAATCTACAAACAAATTTGTCTCAAAGTCAAAATTCTAGCGCCAAATTATTGTACATTAGTTATTCTTGCATTTTTAATTGCAAAATTATTTATGTACTAATTGGGTGTAAAATCCTTTTTTAGCTCGGAAATGATAAAAAAAACTCACCTAACGGCTTGTATTTCATTCTTGCATCCTCGTCAAGTGGCTCATTTTAAATAAATATATTACAAATATTGCCTTGATTCAAAGTTTTTAATGTATAACAAATGGTAATTCTTTTCATCCAAATGTATTTTAAAATATTATTTAAATACAGATTGTCCAATTTAATTCGTTTTTGCTTTTAAAATAGTTTCAGAGGAATTAGATTTATTGAAAATATAAATTTTGCCTAATTTTTTTTATAGATTTTTTTGGAAAAAGAACTATTTTATATTTGATTACGATTAAGCACTAAAAGCGACATATGCAAAAAAAATCATACTCATACGTGGTAAAAAAAGAATGAGCTATCCCCTATAAAATTCTTTTAAACAATGCAATGTTTAAAGAAGTACCATACTTTTCCGAAACGGCTGACCCGATTTTATTGTAATTTTGTGTGAATTTTGGAGAGTTATGTTAAAACGTTTAGTTATATTTTTTATTCCCCTAAATGTCTATTTTTTTTAAAAGATATTTTTTATTTTATTATTATGGCAAGTTCATTTATTTAAGTTTTAAAAGACATCATTCTTATTTAAATAAAAAGAAACCCATGATGCTTTATGCTTCATTACCCTTTATAATTTCATCGCCACAGACTTATACTGTTAACTAAAAAAATATTTTCTAAAAATAATGAAAATTGCATAATAAATCACAACGCTTTTCAATTACAACAAAAAATAGCTACAATTTTCTACGGAACTTGATTAACGCTTTATATATAAAATAATTAAGTCTTTTTTTAGTCATTTAGGAGTATTTCAACGATATAATCTTTATATACACTGAAACTATAGCTGAAATTGTCAAAAAATTAAGAGTTATTTTAAAAGACAGATAAATTGATTAAAATCAAGAAAAAAATCTTATTCTTGATCGATCGTTTGAAGCAAAATAATTTCTTCAAAAGAAAAAAAAAAAGAATTTGCGGCGAAAGAATGTTGTGGTTTTTCTCTGCATTACTTTATTCTACATGATTGCATGTCTTGTAATAACCAAGGCGTAATTAAATATGTGATTAACTGTTTACTTGTATGACACGATGTCATTTAAAAAATACATTAAACTGCGTATTATGAACTTTAAAAATGTCTGATCGAAAAGAACAATGATGACAATGTAATAACTGTGAAAACAATTGTAAAAACACACAAAACTTGTAATTGTATCTTAGTTCAAGTAAAATTTAATGGGATTGAATAGATATTTTAATATGTTATAAAAACTACATTTAATAATTCATCTTCTTCTAAGACTCAACAACCATTACTGGTCTAGGTTTAACCAATTGGTTTTACTCGTCTGTAATCATAGTTTATCAAATGCTCTCTCTATTTATTTGCTAATCTTTCACAACTGACAGTTGAATATAATGTTTTTACGAATCATTATTTGTTATGATATGAATAGTACCATGAGCTGATGATTCTAAATAGAGCATATTTGTTTACAAGTTTTTTCCTCCTAAACAGAACACATATTACACAGAAGATTATACTTTTCACAATTTTTATCTGTATCCGTTCAGTGAACAGCTGCAAGTTACTAGTATTAGGAAGATCCGGTTTATCTCTTCGATTCTATGCATTCCATCTAAGCTTTGAAAACCCGTCTAAATTCCAACAAATAATGTTGACGACACTAGTTGTTCGAATGTTGAGGCCGGAGATATTATTTTATAAATGTATTTAAACAAATATTAATCGCAAATTGTAATTATTTGTTGATAATGGCAAATGAATTAAAAATTACTGCTGTTGCAGGGCTTTCAGCACACGATTCCAATTTTGTGACGTGACGCCACGTTTAACCAACTACGCTACTACGGCCCAAAATAATTAATAATTAGATTTATAACAAAATACTTCTTTAATTAACAGTTACAATAATCATTTTCAGTTTATTTCAATTCGATATAAATCGTTTTAAAATGAGGTAGGTAGTTTAATTAGAAATTAATTCCAAATTCTTATCTTAATGCTTGTTTTTGTTTCTTTCGAATAAACCTTTTTGAATATCATTTGAACCAGTTCGAGTTTAGACTAATTTCGTTCTTTGTGCCTTATCTAAATTAATTATTGACTTAAACTTCAATAAATACAAAGATTTATAAGTAAACTAAATTTTACATTCACCTCCTAATTCAAATGATGAAAAATGAGAAGAATACTACAATATCTCGGAAAAATAAAAGAATTCCCAAACTTGATTGAAGAAAGTGATTTACTAATGAATAAATTTGCTTATAAAATAAATATTTAAATTCCAAATATTTACCAAAAAACGGATTATCAGTCGGAAATGGGAGACTAATTTAAATTTCGTGTCAATAATTTGAATAATTAATTAGTTAATTACATAAATACAGCATTAGTTTGATATTAATCTGCCATTAGTTTAATTTCAATTTCGTTATTTCTAAAAAAAATTGAATATCGCTGACAAAACGTCTTAATATTTAAATAATAAATCGTGCTCTAAATTGGCATAAAATCGTCATTGTGCATTCGGATTGACAAAACTGTAAAGAAGCTTAATTGTGCAAATAAAAGCGAGACTTGAAGAGATGGCGTGAAGAGTGGAAAGATGACTCTCGTTATTGAATTGACATAATAATGCAAATTTTCAAATTTGCATATGGTTCCCATAAATTTAATTGCTTAATCCGGCACCCACGGCAGTATTGACAATAATCTGAACCGCTTCACCTGTCCACAATAGTTATTTAGACAAGGTCGATAAATGAGGTATTATTAAACAGTAGGTTACTTTGACTACACGAGTGATTTAAAAGAGGTCCATATGTTCAATGATTTGATCGACCATGTTTTATACAACGCTTTATGCACTTTAATAACCAAAATGTGATAATTCTTGGAAATTGTTATGCAACATAAGTTTGCTTTTACACAAAAATTTCTATTCATATATCCATTATACAGAAACATATTTATCGTTTCAGATGAGAATGATATGAATATAAAAATGAGTCGTTCCTTTTAGAGCACAATTTTCATTACCGGTTTATAATATTAAAATATAAAGTAAGGTATTACAGCGAGTCCCTTAATACGAAACTGACTTTCTTATACATTTTTTTTCATTGCAATTGGGATTTTGTTGGAATTTACAGAGAGGTCCGAGCGGTTCTTTACCTTTACCTCCAAATTGCAATGAAAAAAGTATAGTTTATAATTTGTACTATATTTCTTCTTTTATATAATGTATTATATCAGTTCTTAATAATACAATTTTTATTATGTTTGGGTTATACTTAAACTCAAAAAAAAAATTAATGTCTATTTTTGACTAATGTTTTAAGGTGGTATCTCTCTTCATTAGTGTGAAATAGATAACATTATTCTACAATGGCAAGATGATGAATTTTAGAGGAATATCTTGTTTCACTCTATTACAATCTACCAGCAAAAAATATTAATTATTATATCTATGTAGTGCCTTAGTACCATAATATTATTAAACACTAAGTTTTTAAAGCCACGAGTGTTACAAAGGTCCGTGTGTTTAATAATGTTTATCGACCATTTTTGGTCAAGATTTTACGCATTTTTAAATAAATTGACACAAAACCATTGTTTTTTAAATTCAAAGGTTAAATTTTCTCCCTCTTGCACTTTGTCTAAATATTCGTGATTCGATTAGAGGTCCGATATATGTAATATATTCCATAACATATTATATTCAATTTTAAACGATCATTTGAAACAGTTAAACCAATGAAACTGACATCTATATAAATTTAATGGATTTCTTTCACGGAGCTGACCCCTTAATAAAAAAAACACTAGTGCTTTAAAGAAAGCACTTGTTCTTTAAAACGACTTTGATAGAACAAATTTCAATAATATAATATCAATTTTCTGCAATAAAACTTCATAACGAGTAATGATAATCAAATTCACCTGTAATTGCTGTTGTATTTTCTCCCCAATTTTCNGACCCCTTAATAAAAAAAACACTAGTGCTTTAAAGAAAGCACTTGTTCTTTAAAACGACTTTGATAGAACAAATTTCAATAATATAATATCAATTTTCTGCAATAAAACTTCATAACGAGTAATGATAATCAAATTCACCTGTAATTGCTGTTGTATTTTCTCCCCAATTTTCGTCCTGGGGCAATATTTGGACTTCGATAATCTCCTGGCCATCGCGGCTATCCTCTAGATTGACACTGGTCTGGAAAGGCGCCATGTCTGGTCTTTTGTTCTTTGACGATCTGTGGGAATGTCTGGATCTGTGATGCGAATTAAATCCTTGATTATTTATACTAGAGTTGGTCGTGTTGTATCCCAGGTTGTTATTCGTATTGGTGCGACTACGCCGAGATCTGCTACTTTGCTCCGACTTTACAGACTCCGTTTCCATTTTGCCGAATTAATCGCCGATAACAATAATCCAAACTTAAGTAAATCCAAGATGATGACTGGTGATAATAGTAACGAAGAAGGCGACGCAAAACAAGTGTGTGAACTAATCATTGGTCCAAATGGTTGGCTGCTGCTGCTGCGATTGTTTGTTAGAAATGTGACACACAGGTTGACAAAAGCGAGAGAGAGAAGAATCGAGGCCAGTGACCTGGAAAGTGTGAAAAGTCACTAGATTTTCGCTCCCATTTTCCTCTATTCCGTCTAATTACCTCCTCCGGTTCTCCAATTGTCGATATATATTTCAATAATTAGTCGCCATACAGGTGATTTGCTTGTTATTCCGAATTAACCGTTATGTTTTTCTTTTCTTCTCTTCTGAAATTCTTTAGTCGGGCCAATTGTTGTTGTAATTGTAATTAATCCAATTTTGCGTAAAAGTAGACGATTTTACACTATTTTATATTAGTTTTCTTAAACTATGATTAACACTTAATATAAAAACCACTTGAATCACTAATTCATTAATTATTTATCGCCAAAAAGCGCTGGGAAACATTCTTTTTGTTGACACTATTCACTTGGCTTTTCCACTTAAATTAGCACTATTTTCTATTAAACTATACGCGCAACGGGTTGATTATGTTGTTTATCACAATTGGGAAGTATTTTAATCCACTTTTAGCCAATTTTTAATTAAAAATTCCCATTTTTAGTTTTTTGGACAATGCAATTTCATTTTTGTGTTTTCAAAGTAACCTGTTTTATATAGAACGAATTTAAGTAAGCATTTGTTGTGTCACTCTCGCACTTATTTTTCGAACCATGAGTCGTTCTCACTCACTCATAACTCTTACGGTTATAACGACAGACATTGAATTGTTTCGAAATGACTTCTTCGATCGTTATTTTGAAAGTGACACTTGGCAATTTTCCCCTTTGTTTGAAATAGACAGTTTATTTTTGGCAGTTGGATTTTTCAGTAAAAATATTTCGAGCCATGAAGTGAATTGTTTGTTTTTATTTTTAAAAATCGGAAAGAAGGCCGAAACCCGCTCAAACGCCAGTGCAGTGCTTTTAATTAGCTTCTAGAACAACCATGATTAGTGTTATTTTGTCTAGGATAATCATGTAAGTAGAGAGAGAGTGAAAATCGGAAAAGAGGAGCCTCGCAGAAAGAAACAAAAAGCAAACAAACTCACCTTGGCAATAGTTAAAAGGCCGAAATAGTGGATTAACTCGGTTTAAAGCAGCAACAATTGCACAGAATCGTCGGCCAGACAAAAGTGAGCGCCTACTTGGATGGGATTTTCCTTAAATGGACATGATTTACTTTTTTTTGTATTTCTCCGTCCTCCGAAAATGGTTTGGTGAATTTTATATCTGCGAGGAGGACATTGACTAGTGGCGCTGAAGAGTTGTCGACCAGTGGAATATTGTGCCGAAATACCATTCATTCTGGTTTTAATTTGTAATTTTAAGAAATTTGCATAATTGAGGTCTATTTCAAGGCCTACTTCACTCATACCACAGAGCGCCGCTGCTGCTTTGATTGTGTCCATCGTTATTTGTTCTGTTTTCTGCATTCTCATTTTTTGTAGTTCAATTTAATCGAAACCTAATCACATAATAGTGTAAATTTCTTGGCTATTATCGGGGCTAAACATAGTATTACTCAGAGGCAAACGTTGTTCGTGATGCCATTTGCGTTACGGAATTATTGGGGCAAAAAATGGTCATTTCTTTACAGTTTATCATATTTTTTTTATTATTAATACTTTTCGCTTCAATTTACCACAATAAAATGGTAATTAATTGTGTGGATTATTGAAATTGGAGTTCAAACAACAGGGCACTCAAGCCAATCTGTTTTCGGGTGGTGGAGGAGTATTAATTTGGAAACATTCTTTTTGCGAAATTGTTTCCGGCGAACGGTTTGTTCTTTTGCAAAAGTAAATGGATTTATTATAACAAATTAATAAGTAAAATAGCGGAACGAAACGACTGTCAGTCTGGCGGGAGGAACGAAAGACAGACCCCGATGGACGTGATGCAATTATTGGCAGTATTTTTGGCCTCTCTTCCTAGACTCTTCTTCCCTGCTGCCTCAAGTGCAATCGGGGTCAACGTTTCGAGCACTATTATTAAAGTTATGAAATGCAATCAATTTCATAGGTCTATTTTTATTGTGGAGCAATTTGTGGACTTGTTGTGGCTCCGTTCAGCGATCAGCTGTGGTTAATTTCAACCTGTTTTAGGCCGAATCAAATGTAGTTTCGTAGAATTTTCGCAATTTTTATGACGCATAATCAAGATTCAACTTCTTTGTTAATGAAGTTCTGTAGAGTTTTTACAGTATTTTATTTGTATTGGCTTTGCAATTTTGTGGTCTATGGAAGGAGCAATGGTTAATAGTCGACCAAAGTTGATTAACATTTTTATTGCGGCCGTTAATTAATTAAAATTTGTAGTCTCTCCCAATTTGGTTTGAGGAGAACAGCAAATCACATAATTAAAAGTATCATCGTTATTTCCTATTTGCCAACCTATTCATAATCAATCAAGCCTTTCTTTTTATGGGTAAATTAACTATTATTTAATTGTTGGTTATTGAATTTTTGTCATTTATAAATCAAATTAGACAATTAAAAAATTAAAATTCATTATGCAAATAACAAATTAAATATATTAGGTTGTCAAATATCTCCCT
>JXOV01003371.1:0-54625 GCA_001014945.1 Clogmia albipunctata
ACCCTTGTAGCACAAATAACTATTATTCATTTTTTCCCATAAAATTGATATTATGACACTAAAATTTGTTTTGTCAAAGCACAAGTGCTGTGTAGTATGCTATAAAAGCTTTAGTGTTTAGTAATACCTAGTTGTATAAATTGCTATTTTGATTTGGAAATACAAATAACTACCATACCGTTACAATATTACCAAATTTATATATTAACCCAAAAATGTTTTACTTGAAAAGATTCTAAACAGAATAAATAAAATTTGTGAACATGTATTTAACAAAGCTAATCAAAACAATTAATATGTAACTTTATATAAGGAAAGCTTTTTGGTCAACAATAACAATGCCTACACAAATGGACCATATTAAAATGCCCACTTCTTCCGTGGAAGTTATAAAAATAAAGACAACAATCGATGGCGGCAGAAATGGAAAGTGCTATGACTTGTGACGAAATAAGGCTGCTTTTGAACTTCACTGATGACTGTTTACACAATACCACTTCAAATGGACTTGTCGTAATTGAAGTCGTGGCGGACGCTGGGAGACATACATTAGTATATTTAGACGAAGAAGATGAGGAACAAAAACGGGCAACCTTTCACATTTAATTTTCTCTCATGGAACAATTTTTAAATGTTTTTATAGTGGACCTGTCAATTTATGCTTGTCGTGGGATTTCGCCTCTTTAAATCATTTGGCTAAAATGTACCGGACGAAATAAAGATACAAGTATCCACATAAAAAATACAAACATGGTTAAAAGCATAGAAATTTTCGTTGAAAATTTCATTAGATCCAATATACTATTATATTATTAAATGGACGTTTTTCATGCATAATTACTTATACAATAATCCGCAAATGAAATCAAGTTTGTTGTGCTTTTGACATTGACTAAGTGGCTTTCAAGTCATTATCAAGAGTCAGTGTCATGGTTATACAACAACATATTTCTTCAATCTCTGCTTTTGTCAGCTAATACTTTCGCATATGCAGATATAAAAAGCATGCTGAAATTTTTGGAGGTGTGCGATGTTTTATATAACTTTGAATATGTTAATTTTGTTACAAACAATTTATATAAAAAAAACTTAGTGTAAGTTTATTATAAAATTATCACTATCGATTTATATGACAGTCTGGACCATTCAAAACGCATAAAAAGAAATGAGTTTTGAAATATTGGTTTTGTAAATTAAATAGTTTTTGTCATAAATTGAGGGAAGCTGTAAAATAAAAAGATACTAAAAACCAACGCTAATTAACAATAAGGTTGTATAAATCTGTGGTGGTATTAGTAGTGGAACGTCATCAGCCGGCTACCATTCATTGGTACGCGCGACGTCTACTTGTTTTTGCTCGTTAATATTTGTGTGTTTTTACCCAATTTAACGAGTGAAACTAAACTCAGAACTAGAAAAATCCATTTCTGAACCACCAATAGTTGTCAAGTGCCAAAAAGGAACCATATATTTTATTTATTTGTTTAAAATTCTACAAATTTCTATTTGCGAAGTCCACGTCAAGAAAAAATGTCCGACTGGGAACTTATATCAAAATTATTCATTTGAACATAACATCTATTTCAAGAGCAATTTGTGAAGATCTCTACCAAGCCGAATGCATTCCTGAATTTGCCCAGAAGTTTTAGCTGTAACTGACATCTGCAGAATGAACATTGCATTGAAAGATTTTAACAGTTATCGTCTGGGGATATGAATACAATGACAAGGATGGAGCATGTTTTGGATTGGATGATTTTTTATATTCAATTTTTATTTTGCTAAAAAATTGATTGACATATTGCTGTAATTAAATAGATTTTTCATACGATAATAATAATAATAATAATTGTATGCAAGAGAATTAGTGATAATATTGTAACAAAGGACTATCAAAGTGATTAAATACCTGTAATAACTACTTCAGACAATAGTTTTTGGGTCTAAAAAGTTGAATATTACTTATTTTNTTTAAAATTCTACAAATTTCTATTTGCGAAGTCCACGTCAAGAAAAAATGTCCGACTGGGAACTTATATCAAAATTATTCATTTGAACATAACATCTATTTCAAGAGCAATTTGTGAAGATCTCTACCAAGCCGAATGCATTCCTGAATTTGCCCAGAAGTTTTAGCTGTAACTGACATCTGCAGAATGAACATTGCATTGAAAGATTTTAACAGTTATCGTCTGGGGATATGAATACAATGACAAGGATGGAGCATGTTTTGGATTGGATGATTTTTTATATTCAATTTTTATTTTGCTAAAAAATTGATTGACATATTGCTGTAATTAAATAGATTTTTCATACGATAATAATAATAATAATAATTGTATGCAAGAGAATTAGTGATAATATTGTAACAAAGGACTATCAAAGTGATTAAATACCTGTAATAACTACTTCAGACAATAGTTTTTGGGTCTAAAAAGTTGAATATTACTTATTTTGTGCCGAAAAGCGAAAAAAATTGCAAATATTCTTTTACCCAATTCGGTCAAAAAGTATTGATATTTTAAGAAAATAGTATTAAATTTGGTACAAGATAGAATCTAGATAACAATATACGTCTGCCTAGTCCTCATTTTAACAATAACAAAACACAACCAGGTGGATTCAAGTAATTTTTCTCCCGGCTGATGACGTCTCGTAAAATCCGGTTAACTTATAAAAGGTTGAGTGGCTTTGCTAAAAACATAATGTGACCTTAAATTTAAGGTACATGGATCCTTACCAAAACGATAAAATTGAGATATTTAATCAAAATCCAATTAGTCGTACAAATAATTAATAATATAAATAATTGGTATGATCTTCAATTTCAATTTTTATAGCCCTTTTCTGAACACATTTTAGAACAAAATAAATTAGAACCGGATAGATCTTCAGTTCCACCACACCTAGACTACAATAATAAATACGACAGCTAGGCAACTACTCTTCTTGTTTAACATTTTGGAGAGAGCTTTATTTGACGAATCTCTCGTTTTCATATTTTATAAATAACAGAGATTTAATAAATTAGATGCTGCAAGTTCTTGAAAAAAAAAACAGAATAAATAAATCAAATTAATACATGCCCCACATTAATTATAATTTCCGTGTTAATAAATTCCAGAGACCTTATATGTAGAGAAATGTTCATAAGAAATAAGCATAATTAATGTAAAGCAAAAAAAATGTTAAGCATTATTTATGAGATTAAGTAATAGTGTTTAAAGTAATTTTCAAATATCAAAAGTCACATAATTAGATGTTTTCTTTTGCGTTTCCACTAATATTACGATAAAATTTAGCAACATAATAAATTGAAGCGTTAAGGTGTACAATTTATGATTATCTAATGTTGGGATGTCATTGCCATAAAAAGTGACCGGTCTGGCAAGACAGTGAAAGTCAATGACTAGGGGCATTCGCCTCTTCTACTGTTTTCGGGTCCAATTTTATTTCTCATTTCCACCTCGGTTTTGGCAATTTCATTTCGGTTAATTCCGTTGGATTTTAATTGTTGTTCAGCTAATAAATATATTTCACATCATTATAACTGGGCGATGGACGGATGGACGTTCGGCGAAAGGCAAAGTGCGTCGAAAGTGGAGATGGACTCTGCATTGCGTTACCAATAATTCAATTAACGCAAATCGATGGATCCTGCAGTTCGATTGTTAATTAATTCTGAATGATTGGTATTTCGCCTGACACGCCAACACTGCGCCGCCACATCACGGCCAAGGTGAACCGAAGCACACCAATATTGGGTGTTTGGACCATATAATTAGAGGCGATTATGTGAAAGCGTTCCAATGGGCTGCATCTCTGTTTGCAGAAACCTAGCAGAAATGGCAAATAAATTCCACCCACTTTCCACACCAGTAGATGCAATTTACAGAAGGGGACTGAGAGAGGTACACTTTTAAACGCAATTTCATTTTCAATGTTGGACTTTAATCAATTTCCATTTTATTACACTCATCTCTATACAGTACATTATGGATTATTTACATGTATAATTTCTATTTTCTTCTATATTTTACTTTTATCTGCACACCTGGACTTTTTGCAGGTGTGATCTTGACATGAATCTCGCATGCAAACGGTTTCGATTTTTATTTCATCGCCTATAAATAACAACACTACATCAAAAGCACTATAACAGATCGCCTGCCTATCGACAGTTTAATAACTTAATTGCGGCTTAGCTAAAACTAATTACTCTTCGGCGTTTAATTGGCTCCGGGCGCCGAACTTGACGGATCCTCGACTGGACGGAGTTCTCTTGTAAGAGGTACTGCTCCCTGCATTTGACGAGTCATGATAGACTGGTGGACGTGGCCGAATTCTCTGCTTGGGCTCCTCTTTGATCGAATGCTTTTTGAATTTCGTATCCCTAAAACGATGTTCATGCGGTTCAGGTGTGACGATCTCCACAATTGGCGCAGTCGTTGTCGTGGTTGTGGAAGTTGTGGTCGTTGTGAATTCACTGATCACAGGTATGACATTCTGTTGGGTAGTGGTCGGTTCCGGTTTGAAGGGCGATCTCACCACAGGATAGCGTTTCCTATACGTGTCGGCGAAATGCTTCTTCGGTTCAACTTGCTTCTTTGGCTTTTCCTTTGGTTTGAAGGTGTTCTTTTCAGCCATTTTAGGCAGAGTTTGAACATTACCTCCCATGACTACGTAGGAGTTATCTTTGGGGTATTTGGGAAATTGAGGTATAAATTTGGGTGGAACCGGGAATTGGGTTAAAGTTCCCTTGAATAATTCCTCCTCATTTTTGACGTCGTGGATTGGAATGAACTTTGGCTTAACGGTTCTACCACCATCTGGTTTTGGCTTATTGAAGTAGTACTCTGGATAGTTGGGACGATCTGTGGAACTTCCAGAATCAGACGATTTTGTAGTTGTTCGGCTTGGAAACTGTGTGGTGATTCGTTGCCTTGTGGTTGATGGTCTAATGGTTGTGGTTGTTGGCTTGTAAGCGGGGGAGTTTTCTTTGAGAGCGGCCGATTGAGGTATGAGTTTGATAGAGGCTGCTGGATGAGCTACTGGATGAACGGTCGATTCGCTTACTTGATGATCTCTGTATTTGAAATTATCTTTCTGACTGAAGAAATTGTCGAAACTGTCATGGTTCGAGACTCTAATCGATTCTCCGGCTGTCATAAGGATGGGCTTACTTTCACTAGTGTCAATATTGTAGTTGGCTTTTGGGGAGTCAAAATGGGTATAACTGTACGACTTTCCAGAATCATGTTTCACAGAATTGAAAATAGGGGACAATTTCTTGGGCTTCTTGTTGAAGGACAAAAAGTTGTCTTCGGCGATCGTTGATGTATGCAAATGGCTAACGGGTTTAGTTTTGACCACTGGTTTCCAATCATTACTGCTGTCGTAGAAATTCTCAAAATTGTTGATGGAGTTGTGCGTGTTTGAAGTGGTGAAAAGTGGAGCTGAATACCCATGACTTAAATTGAAATCTGATTCATTTTCTACTTTCATCTCCTCTTTCAGTTCGATTTCCTTGAGGATATTTTTGGGGACAACGGCTGCATCGCCGGTATGTGAGTGTTGATGCGATGTCTGGAATGTCTTGAAGTACTCATCGGGATTCTCGATTCGGTTTCCGTGTTCGTCGTAGTGGTAGTGGACTTCCGACTCGTCGAAATTGGAATATCCCTTAGGATGTTTGTGGTGGTTGGGGTTCTTCGTGGTGGTGGTGGGATTGGACAGGACTCGTTTGTTGCGGAATTGCTGGAACGGACTAGTAACGACCAGTCGCACCGCTTTAGCACCTTCGGACATACTTTGGAGTAAACTGTTTAAAGTACCTCGTGCTAGGGGGATGATTTGACGGGGTGATCTAATTTGTTGGGGTGATTTTCTACAATGGAAAATTATTTTAAATACGAAATCATTTTAGAGTTTCTAATTTTTACCCTTCAACATATCCACTGGAGGCTGCTAATATCAAAATTACTTGAAGCATTAGCATGAACCTCAACTGCAATAAAAGACATTTACTTTAATATCTCAATAGAACAAAGGAAAACTGCCACTATTCCTCCACAAAGATCACAAATAATCCCAAGAAATAAAACGGTTATTCACTCACAATTTTCATTGGCCACATTTTAGAATCAGTTTCTTTAAACTGTCCACACTTTCAATTCACACAACTACTAAACTTGCAACTTTTCGCACTAAAACCATATAATAGTATCACTATAGCACAGTTTAGGACCGCGACGCCAAACTAGAGCTGCAGATCGATGTGCAGCGATTCGCAATTGCTCACCATTTGATGCACTTTACATAGATGCGATGCACTTTTATAATTTAATTCGTCCATCTCTGGTTATGGTTTGGTGCACGATTTGCAGTGGTTTTCTAAAAACAGAGTTTTCCTTACAATAATAAAAATTGCTTTGCAAAAACAAAATCAAATTAAAAATGCATTGCGCGAATTATTCGAGCCAGAGCAAGAAAACGAAACAACACATTAGCTTATCTGTTTCTTTTCCAATCCATCAATAGCTTATCGAGTTTATCGCAAATCAGTGCACAAAAACAATTGAATCGAATGATGGTGGTATGTTTGGCTTTAATTGAACTTGACCCCAACTCGCAAGACTACAGCACTCTTTCCGTTTTTTTTCTCCCTATGAAAATGAATGTGTTGATCTTACACAGCTTCCTGATTTAATGACCGTAAGTAGAGTCTACTTTTGGGTTTAAAGTTTTGTTTTATATCATTTTAACATATTTTATATAGGGGAAGTATGTACAAAATGGCATGGTGTTTTGTTTTTGGATCATAATTCTTTATGGGTAGCGCACAACAACGCCATATTATAAAGTAATTATGTTTGGTTACATATTTATTAAAATTAGTATCCAATCGTTGCAAAAAATGAGCAGAAACGAAATTAAACAGCTTTAAACACAAGTCGGAAAAAATCGGATTTTTAAAACCGTATGGACAAAATGGCATACCTCTAAATTCGATGTAATTATTGGCATAATTTCGCAAACAAAACCCTCTGTTCGTCTAGGAACGTATGTAGAAGAACTGTACACCCAATGCCAACAATTTACCATCCTCTACCGGGTCTTAAGAGTATACACTTGAACATTTCTCTTCATTATAAGGATAAGTATTATCGAAATCATTAACAATTTTTTAAATCAAAAAGTTCAATTTTATTATTAGATTTAATAAAATATTACTCATATCAATTGGATTGACACAATTTGAGATATGATTTAAAATATAAATCGAAGACAGCGTCCTTGAACAAGTTAAATGGAGTGTATGTCTATTTTCTGGAAATGTTAATGATTTTCTTTATTTGAGGTTTGTATTCCGATAAATAGAGTCAATTTTCGTAGATTTGAACAATTTCAATTAATACCTTGTATGGTATTGTATAATAAGCCCAAATAACCTATTAATGAGTTATAGCCCTCAATCATAAGTAAATACATATAAATGATCACCGGTTTGATGTACCATGAGATTCCTTGAAGTGATGGGTACCGCTCACTGCCTCCTCCTCACATAAGCCTTTTTTCTACTTACTTTATGCTAAAGGAGGCTATTAGGCACCGTTCACAGTATAGGTCAAACTCAGTTTACGGGTAGTATGGTAAGAGTTTAATTCATAATTTTGGCTAATGTTAGTGATATCTTGGTAATTTTTGATTTGTAAGTTTATAATAATTATGTATTATACTTTTTCTTTAATTTTCAGCGCAGACAAAGAGATTTAGAAACTGTACTCATTGCACTAAGACAAAAATTATATAATTATTACATAAAAATAATAAATATTTGAAAGAAATGAGTTTAATATAACTGCTTTATCAATCCGGCAGTTAATGTACTAATTTTGTTGAAAAAAAACTTGACAAGAAGAAATTCATAGCAATTGATAGAAAAGAATTGCAACTATCACATAGATGAACACTGTTTTCTTTAGTTTGTCTTATAAATTAGTTTTATTGTAAATTAAAAGTTTACATTTAAAACACCAGTACTCATTTCTTGCAGATAAATTACACACACATTTTACTATTAAATATTTAAAAACAAAAATTTCTATTGTAGGTCTAATTTCATTTTAAAAAATAATGTTGTATTTTGTTCAATATGTTTTTCTAGCTTGCCTTTCTTAAAATTCATAATTGAGCTTATATAATCTAAATATTGTGCTTACCAGATGAGATTACAAAGAAATTGTGCTCTAATTATAATGTTTAAATAACCAGTTGTATACAATGAAAAGGGTTGTTTTTCATTATAATTTAATGATATATTACATGTGTGTTGAATTAAACGTTAGTATTGTTCGTTTAATGCAAAAACCTCACATATTTAAGAAAATTAATTATAATCAATTTTACTTTCTTTTGTGTTTGCTGAATCGTAAATCAATATGCTGCTCATTTGCTCTCTTCTTCATTATGCATAGATAAACGACCACATTTACCAATACAGAGAAATAAATTCTTTGCACGAATATAAAAATACAAAAGTTAATTTACAATGAACGCATTTCAAATTATTATAATTATAGTTAAAAACTAAAGGAAATAAATGAAGGCGCCACAAAAAGACTTTGCGTGTTTCGAATGCACATCAATTTTTACACCCAAATTTTGTTAAACATTTTGAATTTGTACAATTTACTCATTTCCTTATATTCATAAAACGCATTTGTGTTTGTTTTTATCAATAAAACAAGTTAATCATATTTGATCAAAACATCATTCAATACAACACTTTAATGTTTTACGGTTTGCCAAAAAATTAAGTTAATGTTTTTTCAAAACTTCTATAAATTTAATTTTTTTTATATATTTTAAATTTTTATAAAGATTTGTCATTCTAATTTATTATGCCCAAAGGCACCTGCACTGTGACCTATTAGATCTATTGTGCATTAGTCCATGTGTTAGTTTTAGGCTGGGCTGGATTTAGACTAGGGGCAGTTGGGGCTAGTGCCCAGGGCGGCAAATTTTCAGGGGCGGCAAAATTTGGAATGTGAGAAAAAAAATTCTATACAATTTATAATTATCTATTATAAGTAAACATTTTATATTTCAAGAGATATAATTTATGCATTATGTATCAAATTAAAATTTTGAAATTTACGAAAAAACTATCAAAATAGTTTTTTCAATTGTTGTATGGCATAATATGTAATAAATTTTCTACAATCAATTACTTATTTTAATTCTTAAAAAATAAGATATAAAAAATATTAACATAAAATTTCAGTCATAGGGGCGGCATTTTCTTTACTGCCTCAGGACGCCATATTTCTATATCCGGCCCTGGTTTTTGGTCAAGACATATGCAACTTTCCTAGTGAAAGTCACAATTCTTCAGACACTAGATTCTAACAACTCCCGAGTAAAGACTTATGTCCTAAATTTAACTAGAGTCCTACACTCACACAAGATGTGTTCTGTAGTCTCGACTTCTTCTAGGCATAGCCCCACAGGTGGTTTCAGTTATTTTATTTAAATGATATCTGACAGGATAATGTTCTGATAGGAAATCAACAGTCATCTGAGATCTGTCCTGCTTATTTCCAAGTATCTTCCAGGAGATAAGGGTTTATAAGTTTTTTGGATTGATCAATTGTCGGAGGCCTACAGAATTGGGATTTTTGAGTTCATGTGTCAGATTTCTACTTCAATCCCTCTTCCAAAATATTATATATTTCTGATCAAGACATCAGAAATTGTGCCAAATAGCGATCCATTCGGGATTTCATTCATAGTCGCCAAATAATCCCGTTTTACAGGGTGTCTTTGGACATACATAATTTGTATTTTAACCGTACTTGTAACGGCTCTCTGCATCATGCATAGGTGTAGAGATGTTAATCCCAAAATGGCTGTTGCTGTTGGGTATGCCCTCAGTGCAGGATAGCCGTTGTAGATTATTGCATTTGTCGATGCCTGTTTTCTGTAACTGTACTAAACATTTACAGAAAACCACACTAGCGTAGGCGACAATGGACCTAATCATTGAAGTGTACATAAACTACATTATCTTTGGATTAAGACCCCAGGTTTTGCCACAGTAAGTGCGACAGGTCCACAAAGGCCTTATGGCTTTGTTGAACACTGTGCCAACGTAGCTATTCCAGTTCACCTTTTGTCCAGAATCACTCCTAGATATTCAACCTCACTGGAAGTTAGTAATAATAATAAAAACAGGCTTTAGATTAGCATTAACGAATGGAGAAAAAAATAGCATTCATCTCTTAGAAAGTGACACTTTTCACATGTTCTAAGCACAAAAAAAAACAACGTGAAGGCTCTTGTAATACAAATAAATTTTAAAATTCATTGCAGAAATGAAATTCCTAAAGAAGGTTTGTTTAAAATATTAAAGTTAATCAAAGTTTCTCAATAAATTATTTGTCTTACTTAGAATACCGAGGCTGATTTAAATTTGTGTTTTTGTATGAAGATGAAAAGTCGGGACGGTGAGTTCCAACTAAAATGTTTCTTAATGTGTCTCTAATATAATCATTTTTTATACAAATTGTACAAATGTGCAAAATTAATAAAAGAAAATATAAACTATATTTTATATACTTTTTTTTATTTATACATAAATAATAAAATTATTCGTAGAATAATTTCTTCAATCAAAAGTAAAATTACCATTGATGTTTTTAACTAAGGAATTTAAGCAGGAAAAAAATAACCTACAAAAAAATCTTTTATCCTAGCCAATAACAGGGCCCCTTCAGGATTTCAAACTATTCGTACTTCTTTATTCATCCTTAGTTCGGAGTTTAAATGGAAACCTTGGACATTTTGTTGTCGAATTTTCTTATCCAGGAAAAAACCGTTACTTTTTGTGTGGTGAATATGTGGTGAGTTTCAAATACATTATTTAATATACCAGGCAGGTGTATGGTTAATATTCTTGCCAATAGATGGGCATAATAATGGAGGTGCCTGGTGGTTATGTGGACATGTAGCCAGGATGGATGAAGGCCGATTCCCCAAAAAAGCAATGGAAGCACAGCTGACAGGAAAGAGACCAGTAGGCAGACCCAGAAAACGGTACGAGGCAACCATAAAGGAAGCAGCAAATCGGCTTTTAGGAGTACACAATTGGAAAGAAGCAGCCATCAACAGAAATCAATGGAGGGACATGATCACACAGGCAAAGGGCCGGACCGGCCCATAAGCCTATACTGAATACTGAATACTGGTGGTTATTATTTAATCTTGGCGTTTGCAAAGTCTATTTCTAATTTAAACCTAAAACTATGTTCATAGCAAAAAAATTAAATTCGATTTATTAAAAATTTCATATTCATAAATATTTGAGTATCGTACATTTATTATTATAAATTGATTGGATAATATTTTAAAAACTTAAACCCTTTAACGTTCCTATAAGGAACATGGGGAATATCTCAACCAACGTTTTAGACATTTTATTATTATACATATTTTTGTTGCCGAGATATTAGAATATCTTAGACGTGATCAATTTGCTGGCACTAGGACATAAATAAATTACGTCCGATTTTGTTACTTTCATTGTGATGCCTAAGATTTCTATTGAATTGAGAAAATTACTATTTATAAAAATGTCTCATTGAAGTAAGAAACCTTACAATTAATTTACAATATTTGTATAATTTTGAGAATTTAATGAACCTAACTGAAACATTTTTAATAGTTTTTTGACGCCTATTAGACACTACGTACACTCCGTTGCAAAAAGTTGAATACAGTCATTTTATTGAATTCAACTATCAATATCTCTTGTATTTTCCATAATTTAAAAAAATTCCTTTGGCCATAGGGTTAAGGGGTTCATTGAGAATATTAGTATGAAAAAATATTGGAATTAGGTTCATCAAGCTACTTCTAGAAAACAAAAATCAGCGCGGCCCCTCGAAAAACGTTGCAGAAAGTTGAATACACTCCCATTTTTGGTGGGTTTCTGCTGCTATTTTTCGGATTTTAAGTAATAGAAACTATTGATATTCTATACCTTTTGAATTAAATGTCTTTAAAACAGTATTCATTTAATTTAAAAATATGCTTTTATTGATGAATATGGTGAAAAATAGGGTTTTATGCATTTTTGAATAAAATTGTTTATAATTTTTAAAAAATAAACCAAAAGCTCTCAATAATCAAAAATATCTAATTTACAATAGATTTATTAAAATAATTTTTACAATTGATTGCGCAGATTGCACTGCAAAATAAATAAAATAGCAATTTTTGATTTTCTGTATTAAAAGTGATATAATTCATATTTTTTAATATTGCTAATAAATATAAAATTCCGATAGTAGACTGTATTCAACTTTTTGCAACGGAGTGTATAAGAGAGTTGTATAATATTTTTTTCGCTTTGAATTTTAATTATGTGTTATTTAAAAAAACAATATTATATTAAGATAATATACCGTAGGGATACTGTTCGTGAATAAATATTTTTAAAGATAGATAAAGAAATTGAACTGAACAAATAAGATCAGTCTTTATCGAACGCTTCCTCGTCTATGAAACTAATAGGGAACTGGCTGGGAAAACATTGCCAAATTTTGCCGCAGAGTAATGGGGAAGACTAAAGTAGATAACGAATAAAAAAACATCTTAAAAAATTCTTTTGGTTATTGGTTAGTGGGCGCAGAACCCACTAGGGGATTATAGCCACTATTCACATATAAAATATATGAATAAGATAATTGTCCAGGTATACGAAAACGTGTTATTAGGTGTATGGTGTACAGCCACACGCCTTTCCACGTAATTCGCCCTAGTTCTCCCTGCCTATCAGCGATTCTGACCCTAACTAACTTATTGCTATTCTAATAGTAGTTTTCTTAAACTGGCGAGTGTTTGGATAGGAGAGGATATATGTGTTATTAGACCCGACATTCGGCACCGCAGACGAGGGCAGTAAAGGTCTAGCCACTTTACAGGAGAGGCTCAGTATTAGTAAAACAAGGGTATGAATAATTTGTTAGTGATGGACTATAGAAAACATGGGAATAAGTTGTGAGGGTGATTATTCCCTGCACTAATAGTCGGTAAGAATTAATTATTCGTTAGATAACTTAAAAGTCGATAGCTTAGCATTATTTGTTAATTATTACTACAAAGTAAAGTCGCACAAATTCATATTCATTGTTCAAAGTAAATAGTCAATAATTATGTTCTTACCATTGTAATGTAACTAGAACGATCAATTTTAGTTGAAAAAAGTTGAAGAATCTTCCTTTTAGTTCAAAACTTAGTTTAATGTTATACTGAGAGACAAATAAATGAGATTATTGACCAAATTTGCATTATCGTCCTGAAGAAACAAATTTAGAACTTTTTTTCAAAAGTGACTAATCAAGTTTAAAATAAATATTGGCAATGTTTTTTGAATATTTCTAAATTATTTAGAAATATATTTCTAAATTATTTAGAAATATTCAAAATCAGTCAACCCCTGTAATTTTCCAAATAATAGCATTTTATTTATTGAATTCGTATAGTGATCCTTCGATGACTCGCTTGCTGTTAGTGCATACTGTATATGTATTTGACACAATTCAAACATTTTCTCAAAAGAGATAATACAATGAATAGAATTGGACCACACATTCCTTACAATTTTTCTAGCGCGAAAAAGTTTCCATTTATGTATATCGATAACATTGCGAAATAATATTCATAGCGAATTATAAAAAAAGGAATAGCGCAAACAAATAAATAAAATGGGCGGATTGACTGGATCCGTTTACAACCGGTATAGGTGTTATTAACCGACTACTAATACACTGAAAAACAAACAGTCACGTAAAGTCTAACACCCGATGGTTGGGTTGAGATTACCCCTAGTTCCGTCGTCAATGTCGTGGGAATAGTTTATTTTTTTATTCCTTACAATTGTTAAATTCCAAAAAATAATAATCGATTATTCACCACTAATCTTCATCGTGTATACAAAACATGTAAATACATTAAATTAGTACTTTGTACCAAAATTCAACTACTAAAAATAAAATTATTAATCTTAGTAGCTTAGAATGAAAATGTATTTTGACGTTTTCAATGCCTCTACAATAAAGTAGACTCTGATTTATTAATCATGAGTGATATCACAGATATATCAGTGATAATAATTTAGTGGTGCTCTATTTCCGTGATATATTGGAAAATTTAGACCGAAAGTTATATTCAACTATTGACAACTTCTTCGCTTAATTGTATGTATGCATGAATTTAGACCTTAATTCAGTAATAATGTTGTCGCGATATTTTGAAAATTGAGAACAAAAGTTCAATTCGCTTGACAAGTACTTCCTTTAATTGTATGTGTTTAGACCTTAATTTAGTACTGGGTTGTCTTCTTATTCTTTACTTCATATTTCACAAAAAAATGCTAATAAATATGCAAATTGTATAAAATTTTGTAAAAAGCTGGTTGGTAAAAAAAATGATTAAACACTCGTATCTATTAGGGTCTCTACTCGAGTTTAATTATAGTTCCCATTTCCACACGTTGTTTAAATAACTATAAAGATATTCGTAGGAATTTAGAAAATTTAATACACGTGTAACAGATTTTATTGATCTTTTAGCTATAAATTATAATAGTTACTCTTACGCAAATATCAATATTAAAAAATCAAAGTTCAATGTAAAAGAAGATAGTTAAGCATAAAAAATTTAAAAATTAATTTATATTTTTCAGAATTATTATTAACTGTTCAAAAATCCTTCCTACCACATCTATATAGTTATTTAAACAACATGTAGGAAAAATGAACCATAATTAAACTCGAGTAGAGTTCTAGAAAATGAATGAAATGAGTGATACGAGTGTTTAATTATGTGTTTTTCCAACTAGTTTTTTTTTACAAGATTTTATTCAATTCGCATATTTATTAGCTATTTTTCCTTTATTATAGAGACATGAAAAACGTCAAAATATATTTTCATTCTACGCTACTAAGATTAAAAATCATAATTTTTAGTAGTTAAATTTTGGTACCAAGTACTAAATTGGCTATTAAAATGTAAACATTTTTCAATAAAATTGTATAAAAGTTTTTATAATAAGAGGTTTAATTTTGATATTGTAAATAAGATTAATTTTACAATAAATCAATGGGTGTTTATTTCAATTCAAATTGAGGATATACAGCCCTGAAAAGGATACATTCCTGTGAGTATAGATGTAGAGGCTTGTTAACTGTTAGTTTTTCATGAAGCTATGTTATTTTCTTACTCTTTATAATGACATGTAGTAAAATTGATTTATTAAAAAAAAATATGTGTTCTTTACAGTATGAAAATGAAATTTCTTTTTGGTAAACTTGTCAAACTGAGCGGACAAATACATAAACTCCAAGTTCAATATCACTACTGAGAGACTTTGTTGGCACGCTGCTGCTGCTTTTGGCTTGAAAATCAATTGCTCTTCGCTTATTATAGCTATGTTTTCGGTGTGGCTTGCGACCACAATGAAATGCTTCAATATTGTTTGAATTTCGTTACGTTGAAAGGCAGTAGCTAATTAGAAATTTCTTTAAATTAGTCATTTTATGGCTCTAACCAAATATTTAATGTGCGGACCAGTAAAAGTAAAGAGAGCAGAACAATATCGATGGGAAATAACAAGTTAAAATTTGTACATATTTCTAGTGGAAAATGAGAGTATTTTGTACATAATGGAACAAGTCAAATGCTGATCGAGTATTAGGTATTATTAGCTAAAAAACCCATTTTGTAGAAATTGATTTATTTCAATTCCAAAATTTGTATTTAACCAAATAAAAGTTAAAAGTATATCAACCATTGACTGATTATTTTTCTCAAATAATGATAAAAATATGTACATAATGAATATAAGTGTACTCGTATGTACCTACAATTTATCTTTCCATTCACAAAGTTCTTCTAAGCTTTGTGAATGGATCCAATATTAGTTTTTCGTATCATTTGAAAAATGATTTTCAAACTGCCATTTTACTTTATAAAAAATAGGATCCTTAAGGTGTACTTAGTGGACCATCATAAATTTGGATTTGTCGTAAAGTTTTAGTTAGAAACACAAATAATATTAAACACAATTTTATATAAAATTAAATAACCAATCGTAATATTTATACAAAATGTATTTATTTATATAAATTTGTTATAACAAAATAGTGTGAAAACAATTTCGATGACAAAGAAATAGTGAATGACAAATTTACGAGCAAAATTGTCTCTTTAAACAACCCAATCAAGAAAGGCACTTTTACTTGAAAAACTATGGAATTCAGCCAATGACTTTGCTACTGTGACGGCGGTCAGGGCTGCTGATTTGACCGCAACTTAACAAGTTCAATGTAATAATTGGTCGAATTTGGCAATGGAAAAAGTGACAGATCCAGTTATAAGGAAATGGCGCTCTCGGAGAATGTACATTGTATTCGATCTGAATTAAATCGTATTGCATAAAATCCGATCTCGAATGAAAGTGAAATGCAGAGCCTGGCTAAATGCGAGTACAATAACAAACTGGTGACGCCATATTCGCCCATTAACGGAAATCCCAAGAAACATTTTAATTTCTTTGCGCTCGTCTGGCGATTCTGTTTGATCATTTACTCGATATTAGCGCGGATTGGATAACCACCCGAGTGAAAGGACAAATACTAGGCATCAGACTTTTGTTAAAAAATGTAATCATATAAGCCAATAACACTACAAAAAATTATTGTAATAAGCCAAATAAATTAGTTATATCGGAAAGGTTAAAATATTATACCAAATAAATTAATGGATTAGTGAAATTTCAGCCAAATGATCAATGCATTTTTTTAATTTCAGTTTTTTCCAATAGGTTTGGGGAATTTCGCACATTATTATTGCACAACGATCATCACTGTTTTGGTGGATGAGCATTTTACATAAACCGCAACACTTTTTGATTCCGATAAAATTATCTTTGAGACAAAATAACTTTAATTGGAGCATAAAAGAGACAAATGCATGTTTAAAACATTATCAAAGAAAATTGCATTTTGCACCAATTTGCATCAATTGTAACAAATAATTACCCGTCTCCTCACCATTCGAGCAAACACAATACACAATATCGATTATCCAATGCCGGGGTGCTGCTGCTGAGCAAAAAATGACGACAAAAACAATGGCGCCTCTCCACCTTCTTGCATGTAATGCAGAAATTCCCCATTTTCCGAAACTATAACACTGTGATAGTTTGTGTTTATTTTTGTTTTTATTTTTGCAATTTATATTATGTGACCAGAGGTGGAAGAGAGAGAGACAAGAATAGTAGAGTTTGGTGGTGGAATAAGAAGAGCTGGGATGGTTGGTGAATTGTAAGAGATTTTTGGCGTGATCACTGAAGGGGAATCGCTATATATAAGAAAAGACTCAGATTTATTTGGCCAACATTAAACCAGCAGCATTTCAGCGGCTTATATCCCTTTATTTGATCCTTGTATCGTGTGCGATAATTCAAAATGGCGTTTCGAGTGGAGGTGAGTGAAAAGTGAGGTTAGAATTTATGAAAAATGATCTGATTGTTTTCTTTTGTTCTGTTTTAGACACTTTGTGTTTTTGTGATATTGGCGATTGCCCTTTGCAGTGCTGGAGGTGGGGGTGGAGGCAGTCATAAAAAGTACATCATCCACGTTCCTTTCCATATCAAGCATCATCACCACACCCACACAATTGTGAAACATATCCATCATAAAGTGGCTCCGGAATACAAAGTTTTAGGTTATACCTACGGACATGGAGGTGGTGGTGGTGGTCATAGCGGGGGTGGAGATGATGGTGGCCATAGTGGAGGAGGCATTGAATTTGGAGGCTATGGAGGACACAGTGGTGGAGGCGGAGGTGGTGGACATTCGGAACACATTGAAATCGGACACTCTGGAGGAGGAGACATTGGCGGTGGACATGGAGGTTTTGAAGACCATGGATCTAGTGGAAGTGGCCATTCTGGATATGGTAGTAGCGGAGGAGGGGGTTCTGGATACGGAGGAGGACACGGGGGATGGGATTAGACAATAAAAGCAGATTAAATTACCTGATCAATTATAATACCAAAAACCAACTATACCTATAATCTTCCTTCAGTTGAACAAAATGCGACCTGAAAAACTTGTTCCGACTCTATGAGACGAGACCAGGGCATCAGAAACGGCTCCAACACCTGACCGTGTCGGACACTCACCTCTGTTACTACATTTGTAATTCGTTGTTATGTAAATTTTGTGAAAGAGATTAAATATACGTATCGCTACTACTTTATTCCAAATCGCTAATTTTTTTTATCATGGGCTCTTGTTTTGACCAATTATTTTTATAAGATCCCCAGAGTACAAGTGAATGAAAGAAAAAGTAAATTACCGTTGCAATACATTAAGTATTAGGGTGAAAGAAAAACGAAAGGTTCGAGTACCAGAAGCTCAGCCGTGGACAATTAAATAGTCAATCATTCATTAGTCACAAAACCGTAAAACGTGAACGTCCATTCATTTCCAGTTACCACTATTTAATATAAATTCATTTATTTGGAACAAAGAGTACAATTAACAGAACAATTTTTTTATTTAAATAGCATTGGTACAGTTTTTAACTAGGAATTTGGAATTGGTACTTTGTATCGAACAATTGTTTGTCCAAAGCGTTGCGAATCATTTTCTTGTAGGCTTGTCTGGAGTTGCCGTGTCTCTGCAGCTTCATTTCTCTGTTCATCATTTCATCGGTTTCGGGCGGCGTCCAAATGGGTTGGAATTTGCTCTGGGCAGCAGTCAGCGCGGAAAATGGAATTGTCGGAATTAGTTCCTTCACTTCGGATGCGGGAATGAACTGAATTTCATGGGTTTGATAAGAGGTTCCTGTTGGACCGTGCTTGATGAACGTCGGGAATATTTGCGATGCTGCATAGTCATAACCATCGGCATTCACTTCTCCCGCATGCTCGTCTTCTGGCTCATCCTGAGTTTGATAGTTTGCGGGAACGTGTTTAATTTTGTAGGACATGTGCTGGGATTCGTCACCGTATTCGACTTTGGGATAATAATTAGCCTTTTTGAACGCACTCTCATGTCCCGAATAACCCTTAGACAAAGTCGTAAGGTCTTGAGACGGATACTTGGGTGACCACTTTATTTGATTCACATCTCCTAAGATGGCTTGCTTCTTCCCCTTTCGAACGCCTTTTGGGTCCACTCGGGACTTTATATGAGATGATTCAGGCTTTTTATGATAATGGTGCTTATAGACGGTCTGGGTGTGGGTATGCTTCTTGACGATCTTTGGGAGATGGATTTTCAAATGAACACTAGAAACATAATCAAAAAAAATTACTTTGTAATAAAGATTTTTAAATCAAAATAAAAAAAATATTTAGAATGTTCTATTCTTTTTTTTGGGTTGAGTATTTTCAATAACTAATAACTTAAATTCAAATACTTTTTTAATCATTTTAAATTCATATTATATTTAGTTATACAAAAATGATGCTTCTTGTATTGATTTATCCTATTATTGTCTTCGAGATATAAAAATAACTAATGAAAAGCATTATGTTCTATCAATACAAAAATCTCTAAAAATAATTTTCGTCTGAATTTTCCAAAGAAATAACTAAAACAGCTTTCACCAACTATTTTGATGGTTCTTTTTCTTTATTTTGAAAATACAGGAGGACACACATTGTCGATTAACAAGTAATATAAAGTCCTTACTATTCACTGCCACCTCCACCAGCAGACACAAACATTACACTTATAAAAACCACCAAAAGCGCAGAGAAAATCACTTTGCCGATTAATTCCATTTTTGTAATTGTCAAAAGCACTAATTCCAATTTCTAGTATTCAATTGTGAACTAAACTCCGACGAAATTCATTCTCTGACCGACAAATAGAAAATGATACTTTTTCCTAATATAGATTTCGTTTTATATCGACCAGAAGTTAAAATTATACTAACCATCTCAGAGGTCTCTCTTTCCGAATAATTGTTTCTTGTAAATAGAAAAAACAGCCGAAGAAATCAGCACTGTTCCCCCAGTTGAATCTGCTACTGTTGTTGCTGCTGATGGCAGTAATTGTAAATGGTTCCAAATTGAATTGGTGTGGTTCCATAGCCAGTAAATAATGACTGCTAAAAGAAGAGCAGAACCGCATCGCAGAAAGAAAACAATCATTGGAGCAGAAATCCAAAGCCATTTTAATTTCAATGCCAAAGCGTTGTGGGATTTTCTTTCGTTCGCCAAAATATGTATTTGCCACTGTGAAAACTCTTTCGATGTCAAATTCAATAGTTTATAAAAAAACTGGGATTCTGGAATTTATAAAGTAACCGCAAGTGAGAGTGTTTGCAAAGAAAAATTATGGTAAAGAAATACATTACTAATTTATAACATTATCACTGAAAAACGTGAGAACCAATTTTCTCATTAGCAATGTTTTGTTTCAATTATGTATTACAAAGTGATAGTAAATCTTCACGCCTCTTTAACTTTTGCTACAGATCGTAATACTCTTAATAAACACAAGACGAGATTTATTTACTGTACTATGTGTAATTACTGTGCCAATACAACGAGATCTACAATTTTTCTTCTTATTTTCAAGTTTGAATTGTAATTAATTTCGATAATATTTTTTTAATTTAATAATATGTAAAGTCATGTGAGCTTCTATAAACTTGTTATTGAACAAATGTTTTAAATAAGAACTCTATGCTTATATGTTTTTACTTTACTATTGACCTCTGAGATATTTATAAAAAAAATCTTTAAAACTATATTAAAGCCAATGTCGTATTTTCGACACAAATTCAATTATTTTTTCGATTTTTGTGTTAATTGGGAGAATTACATGAATTTTTGTATGAAATACGATCAATAAGCATTATTAAACACACAAGCATTTTAGTTTTTATTATTATTTTTCCAATAAATGTTTTTGTAATGTTTTTTAATAAACTGAATTTAAAAAAAGAAATGAAATGAAAAAAATAATCTAAATGTATCTACTTACATATCTAATTTAATCCTTTCAGTATTCCCATCTGGTCTCGTCTCCATCACACAGGAACCTCCAAATAGCCGCTATCACCAAATAAATTTGAACGATTTTCATTCCGGAAACTCCAAGTATTTATAATAATACATACTTCATAAGATGTTATATAAATTTGTCATGATAGTATGTGACTCTTCAGTTAAATAGTTTGTCTTGATTAGATGGGGGAGAATATTCCAATATAAATGTTTGTCTTTTTTGGAAATTCGAAAGTACTCTTAGAAGTTTGTGGTTAAATATTTCTTCTGTCATTTTTTGTTGTTGTGAATATTAACACTTACAATTTGTTTTTCCTTCCTTTTCATCCCAACTGGGGGACATAGGACACTTTCAAAGCAAGCTCTGTCTATGTCCGGTAATCATTGTTAGTTGGAATGAGTGATTAGCTCAATGCCAATTGTCCAATATTGCTTCACATTGAAAACAGGTTTTGTGTACTATTTTTCTACGAGATGGTTTGAACCATTCTCTCCCACAATTAAATAGTTCATTCAATGGATCGGAACAAGACGAGGAAAATTTGAGATAGGAAAATTAGGAATTTGGATAGGAAACTCTTCAAATACAGAATTGTAAACGAAGTAAGAAAGAAAGAAAAAGAAGGTCATTAGGATAGCGTAGTCTGTAAACTATGATCGGGATTCGAACCCGGGGCCTTCTGGGAATAGGTCAAGTGCGCTACCAACTCGGCCACATAGGCCTACAACACTTTACAAAGAATGATGAGCCTTTCAAATTCAGGTGAATTTGTTTAATAAAATGTCCACTACTTACGAATCATACAATAACTATAACAACCAATAAATTTCAAATAATCAGCCATAAACCCATTACAAGTTGTTACGAGCCGTAATTACTAACTTCAGTTATTAGAGTATTTAACAAATTGCTCCAATAAAAGTGAAATGGAAATTTCTGTTTCGTTATCAACACTTGCAGAAATTAAACTTGCGGCAAGTCGAGATATTTTCAATGATTGGATGGTTACATTCATTGGCTTTGAGAGCCAATCGGGCTTTCATACTTGCTGGCACGAATCTGCGTGAACATTCAATATCAGGTGTAGCTAAACTGCAGACAAATAAATAAAAATGCGTAGAAAAAGAAATGTAAATGGATTGATTTAGGTACAAAGTGAACAAAATCGATGGCAATTAAAAGAAAGACTTTATATTTTAAATAAGTGTTTATTTTTTGGTGTTTTCTGTCTCTTCTTCTTTGGCTCCTATTCAGTTCCTGTATTGGCATAGCCTTTCCATTTCGCGAACATCAAGCATTCATAACTTACTACTATTTACATGTTTTTGGGAGATTTCAAAGGTCTCAATTTGTGATTTTAAAAAAGAAAATCAAAAATTGAATTTAGTGCTTAAAATCGATGGTTTGTCCTTGTTATTTATTCGTCCGTGTCGTAGTCCTCGTAGTCAAAAGAGTGGCGTCTTCTCGTCTTCGTTGATTCTGCACTGGTATCCTCCGAAACGGCTTTGGCTTCCACTTTTTCGGGCTCGTTCTCCACTGGCTGCACTGTCTCCACCTTCTGCGATTGGAGCGAATCCAGCGACTCCACCGCGTCATTGTCAATGTTCACCAGATTATCCTTAAAGACAGCCTTCTCCTTCTTATCACTGGGTGCGAACAGATGGTCATTGGCATTCAAATTAAGCTCATCCTCTAATTTATAATGATGGTGTACGTGCTCGTGATGCAACTGTTCTTTGGGCTTGTGCACTTTAATTGCCTTTTTGTGGTTACTAGCGGCTCCCTTATTTCCATTGTGGTAAATGTTTTTGATGATCGTATGCGTATGCTTATGATGTTTAACCTCTAAAGGAACATGAATCTTGACCCGCCTTTTTCGTAAACTGAAAATAAATCAACAAACCTTTTATCCAAATAACCATGTATGAAACATGTCAGAGTTGAGTGATAATAAGATTAAATTCGTCTATCCTCAAACTAATGTTAATGCCTAAAATCTACAATCCACATTCTATCAAATCACTTGAGCTTACATTTCGGAATTTGCATGAAGAATCGAAACACAAACCACGGCAGCCAACAACTGAAAATATCACTTGGATTAATCACCAGATTATTGAATAGTCACGCACTTGATCCTTACCGCAAATTTTAATTCCATTTCGCTTAGGTTGGTTATTGGAAACTAAAAGCTTGCGAAGCCAAACACTGAACACTACTTAATCGGTGTTTGATTAATGACTGATCTCTGTACGATTCACCCAAGGGCTTAAATAGATCATGCATAATTGCATCGCACCCCACCCCCTAAATGCAATCCTCCCCAAACGAAACGATTCAAATTGTTTGAAAAAAACACACACAATACTCCAAATAATACCTGAGAAGTGCAAGATACCGTGCATCTAATAAATAAACAATTAATTAAGCGAAATTGAAGTTGTTGCACTTGGACGAATGCATGTATGAATCTTTGCAGATACGGTGAAAAGTGCATTTGATAAGGGCTTAATAGTTTTATTGAACTTGATTTTCAATTGAGGTATTTTATACGCGTTTTACACTTTTTTCCTGACTTAATGTTCACACATATGAATAAACATAAATTTGTTCAAATTTATGTAATTGTTTTTACCATTGAGTGAATAGAAAAGATATGAACTTAAAAAGTTATTACAAAGATGTATTTGAATTTTTATATTTTATACATTTTTATTAAATTTTTGTTCGTCAAAGACGTTTTATAACACATTGTAAAAAGGAAATTGAGACATTATTAAAATCAACAAGATTTCAACAAAGCATTTAAATTATAAAAATTTGCTAAAAATAGTTTTGAAAAATTGCATTCAAATTTCATATAATTAAATAATGCGCCGTTATTATGAGAATTTGCAACAGAAATTAAACATTTTTAGGTTTTTTTTTTGAAACCCCTGAAAGATATGATTTATACCAATACTCAACAATCGATTGAAGACTTTAAATGTTAGTGATCTTAATAAAAACACAACAAACAACGCGTTATATTGGATTCCTAGCCTTCCATCAAATGTACTAGGATAGAATACTTAGCTTTTCCAATCTGCTATGTAAAATAATTACTTTTAGTTTACCAAATAATGAGAAAAGAATTTAATTATAATTCTATAATATTCTTTTCTTATGTAAGCAATTAAGCAAAATAGTCTGTATTGTATATAGAATTGCACTGAATTCTGTATTTCTTGAATACGAGGAAATTCCAATAAGAGAAATTGACCAAAATACTATCTACTCGTATTCTCAAGCAACTTGACATCTCAATTTGACAATAAATTTTGTGGACAAGAAAATTGGAGGGCAATGTCTTTATCAAATTACAGAGCAGAATATGAATTAATACACCTTTGAAATCAGGTAGAAATCGTAATTATTGTGGAAGAGATAAAACCCAACGGAGCATTGCTTCTTATTCCTCGATTGTAGAAAACTTGAATGTCGGATTTACTCGTCCATCAGTACCTTCTCCCATTATAACCATTATTATATTTGTCGTACATTGATATCGTTCGTGCTCGTGTTTTGATTTCATTTAGAGCAAAAAAATGTACTTACCTTTTAATATCGATTTCATTTGCGGCACGGCAATTTGCTCTTTCACGAAGAATTACTCTTTGTTACTCACACAAATCGAAAGTAATTTCAATTTCATTAACTCATTTGTAAATTGATTGATTATCTGCCACCTGAGCTGTCGTCCATTGACCAGGGATTGAGTAGGAGGATTATAGGAGATATAACAAAACACTTTTTTAATGTTACAATATAATTTTATTTGTTAAAGTCCATTTGTTGTAAACTCAAACTCTGCGGGGATTTTCGAAGATATGATCTTTCTTTTACTTAGTTGAGCGTCGTTGTCATGGATTTGGTTCAATTTTCGTTTTTTAACCATACTGAAAAAAAAAGAAAAACCAAATTTGTATTCAATTGTAAATAATAGAATAGATATTACATTAGTTAGAAAACTGATTTCGAAACAAGAGATTTAAATAAAAAAGAATTTTTATTACGATTTCGGCAAAATGACCCATCGCTTATTTGGGGCAATGGTTACAGTCTCGTAGAATTCGTTTCCACGAATTGGGTAAATGGGTTTCCAAGTCGTGATACTGGTCGCATTTTCGCCAACTGTAAGAGGTTTATGGGTGAGTGTCAAATTGAGGAAACCTGTTGTAAAACTCTGATTGTCTTTCGATTCCGGGGTGTTGAAAATCGCTGACCAATTCTTGTGATGCGGTTCTGGTGTCACGTAAATTACGTCATCTTTCGTTAGGAAACCAAGCGATCTCATTGTTGTTGTTTCTATCTTCTTCGTACCGTCCAAATAAATCTTAGACGATTGATCTTCTGGAATTATCAATAATCCCTGGCCCGAGTTTCCTATTTGGTGGCGTTGACCCGGGCTCGAGACACCTGGAATGTGGTTGACATGAGTGGAAGATGAAGAGGATCGAGTATTATTTTTATAGATCTTCATCAAATTATTATCCATCACAACAGGTTTTCCTTTAAGCTCCTTTTCGTCATCATTAAGATCTCGGTTATGAGGAGTACTAAATTCCCCCGATAGGATTTGATTCGGACGGGTGTTTTTATGGTCCACTCTGAATGGAAATAAATTACTTTTATATTGGCTCGAACCTGTCCCAGGTTGATTCACATATTTGTGATGATCACTTGACGGGAGTTTTTCTGATTTACTAAACGGATCCCTGGTCGGATAATTGGAAGACGAATACTCCCTAATAAAGAACTTGTAATTCGTTATCGGGGTTTTTTGTCTAAAAATCGGTCTCCATTCATTCTTAAATTTGGGATTCGTTGTCAATCGATAAGGGACTTGTCTATTTTGATCTTGTTCCATCGGGTGATCTTTTAATTTGTTATTGACCATGGAATTTGTTTGTTTTCGCGGTAAATTATCGTAATAATGTACCAGATTGGGATGCTGCTGTGCCAAATGTCTGCCCAAGAGATTTCGTTTCATCGGCGATGATTTGTAACGAATCGGTTTTGCATTGTCGAAAAGTAAGCGCCGATATTCTGGGTCACTTTTTCGCTGATAAATGGGACGATGGATGATTTTGCGCTTGAAAGAGCACCTGCCTCTTTTGCCAACCACCTTGTAAGGTCTTTTCCGTCTCCGTCGATGACGATGTCTTGGCCTTGGTGGTCTCCGCGGTGGATGTGGAGGGTAAGAAGGCTGTTTTAATGTTGGCCTAGGTGATTTTGGTTGATATCCATTAAAATATAATCCATTTTGATTTGATTCCCCATACTGATCCACTTCTTCAGGCAAATCTCTAGCACAACACTTCCTAACCAAAATGGTGCAAATAATTACAATTAGACACAAAATCACAGTCTTTAGGTACATCACAACTTTTCAGCTCGACATTTCCACCGTAAATCAACTGAAATGTTCTGACTCACTCCAGTTATATATGGATCCAATTCTGTCCACACCGCTGACCAATTACGACAATGGACAGTAAGCCCAGTTTATGGACGTGCCTAACTGCGAAGAAATGCACTGCAAAACGGAACAACAACGATCGTGGACTTTAAATGCCTTTAAGTGCCAAAAATGAAAGAACAACCTCAAATTGATACAGACTTTTCATTTATTAATTCTTATCCTCTTTAATAAATAAATTGGGTTAGATTTAGTTTATTTACAACTATATTTTTGACCATTCTTTTACAGTTTGTTTTCAGGAGCCACTTCCAGATTAGGCTGAGATTCAATTGCTGCAGATAAAAGCTCATCATCTGCCCGTTTTTCAGCAGAAGTACCATCTCCGGCCATGCTGACTGTCACTGGACACATACAGGGTACGAACTGGACCTGCTGCATGTTCATCTGGGGCGAAGGAGGGTTGTATGCGTAATTGTAATTATCGTGGAAAAAGGTATTTTGCCGTAAAGGAAGTGCCTGTGGTTGTGGAATTTGCTGGGCAGTGTACTGAGTTGGTGTGGGAATGCTGTTCAAATCAATGTTCTGGGTCTGGATATTACTGCTGACCTGCTGCATTTGTGGCATCATGGGCTGGGACTGCACTTGGGGCTGGGAAACAAAGTTTGTTGGCGCCAAAATTGTCTGGGCGGAAAACGTCCCCGGCACAGGTTTAGCCACATAATTCATTGGCACGGACTGGCTGGTCTGCATCACTCTGTAGCTGGCTGGATAGGACGTCTGAACCGTCAACGGATGATACGTGTAGGTCCGGAAGTAGCTCATCGGCATCTGCTTCACTTGTGGCTCTCTACAACGACAAACAAATTCATCTTTAACCTCTTTGACCTGACCATGTCCAAAACAAACAAACTCACTGTTTACCAAGAAAAAATCCGTTACATGACACCAGGAACGTGGTCGCGTAGACCAAGACCAACTAGAAAATAATACGTAATTTAGCATTGCACTTTGACCAGAAGATAATCGGGTCGTCTCACCACACAATTATGAACGTTTATCCTCATTTCGGTTATGATTATTGTGGCAAACAGCTCTCTCTAAATGCACAGAATTAATCCAAATATGTATCAGGCAAAGTCTCTATAGCACTTTTCTCAATCCAACTTAAGTCCAATCTGTTGCTCTTAATTCACCCCGACCATGTAAATATTACGTAATGTTCAGACTCTGACCGATGCAACCTTTTTATACCGGTGTTCCCCCTCTCAATCAACAGTAATTCTAAGTTCTAACCCGAATCTAATGCACCAAGATGCTTCTTTTCACTTTTATTCTTCCTATCTTCTTCTATCCACTTATTGAGATTCTTGTGGTTCTTTTTATTATTTCAAGTCATTAGGGGATCTTATGTTAGTGTTATTGATAAATTTTTTGAGTGGTAAAACGAATTTAGTGAATATTTGTTCTGTTTTATGAATATGTTATAAATGTTTATGTAATTTGATAATCTAATTATATATTATAATTAAATTTTAAATCAAAGACAAAGTCTTTATGGCGAAAATTTACTTAGGTTCTCTAGCCCAAATTTATTTTGCAATCGTTTTCCTTATGATGACGAAGGATCTGCACCTCAATTAGAATTACCGAGATAATTCAATATCCCATATCATTGCAAATTTCGTTTCGGTTACGTATCCATTTTTATTTAATATCGCAATATTATATTGGATGTAGCTCTTTAATATTGTTCCATTTAATTGTTTTTTGGCCGTTATAATCCGAAGGATTGAAATATCTAAAAACCGTCATATTGAATATCAACGAAAGTGGTTCAACGATACTGTCATTGTAAATACACAATTCACTAAAAACTTAGAATAAAGCTCCGTATATAGTGTACGTCTCATCTCATTTATTGAACTTCCATAAATCCCTTCTGATACGTCACCAATCCATCCCTAAAGCTTTAACGGTAAATAACTTAGATTAAGAGCGATATCGTTGAATCGCGATAATCAGTCATGAAGAAAAGCATGATTTACCGATTGAGATAATTATAATTTTCTCATAATTGCAATGGAGTTCATTTTTAAATATTTTTTCCTGCAATGTACATAAATATTGTGGGAACTGGGCGAACTTGAGTCTGCCTAGGTGGTATTCTCATTTCATCTTAGTTTATTAAATGAGCAGAGGAACAAACTGGATCGATTGATGTCTTAATTCAAGCGGCAGGAGAAGGAACGTCTTCGTGGATGACACAGCAGAATTCAATTGTGTCTTTATTCAACATTTATATTACTGTTTACCTCGGCCCGTTTGAGCCGAATAATTATAACTATGGAATGAAATTAATCGATTCGGAATTTAATTTCTGGGCCTCTGGGTCAGCGTTCAGCAGAAGATCAGCAGACTGGTGTAAACTACGGTGGGAAACGGAAAAGAAGGATGTCCAAAGCAGGGCTGCTAAGGCACTGTTAAGTAAAGGGTTGCTTCCGGAAACTGAAGAAATCAATTACAGGGCTCTTCTCCATTCTCTGGGCGCAAGTATGTAATTATGAAGGCAAAGGGCAGCGCCTTTAAGTGATTTTTAATACTGTTTCCATATTTTCTACTCATCGCCACAAAAGGTGTCCATTTCTGGAATACGTATTATTTTGCAATTAACTCGCTATGACGTGCCAATGGAGTTTTGATTGTTCACTTTAATGATCAGAACTCAGTTATTGTTGTCTTAAATGTACAGATGTACTCCGACATTTTTATGATACACTTTGCATTTAATCGAGGGTGGGCAAAAAATGGTAATTTCTAAAACAAAAGTTTACCATAAAATTTAGTTTCCTAAATTATCCTTCTTTTCGAATAATATATAATTAAAAACCTTTTCGAATTTCAGAATTCCAAAATGTATTATTTAAATATTTTAAATTAAACATGTAGAACTTTCTGATTTACCCTTTCGGTTTTTATTAAAAAATGATCTTGTCTCGATGTCCGCTAAAAAGATGGAGATGAAGAGGCGTTATCTATACTTTAATAGTCTAACTCATAAACTTTTAGAAATGAATGTTAATAGATGCATCTAAAACCACGGGATAAAACCGCTAAATTAGAGTCAAAAAGAGGAATAGGTGAGTTACATGGTTTTGAAACAGATGAACCAGCGTCAGAACAAAAATATCTTCATAATGTTGAAAAAGAGAACACTTTTAATTATTCTCATTTAATTTATACAAAGAGCCGGAATGAACAGAATTACGAGAACCTTTTCTGATTCTGGGTCCATAATGATAACTGTGTTTTGCTTTGGACGGGCTCCATAGCTTAGGCATTTAGATTTAGAGTGAAGAAGGCATCCCAAAAACCAAAAACACACATTAACTGGCATGGTGATGGAACAGTTTTTTCAGGCAGGTCTTTGGCCTTATTAGATTAAAAGTAATTTAATTGTCTGTTATCTGGTCAGAACCGAACAAGTTCAGATCACGAGCAAAGCAACTCCCAGCCTCAATGTCAATGTGAAGATTAGTCTCCAATCTGGATTTACAACGAATTAATTCAATCAAATCAAATAAATTTTGACTAGAGAGATGAGTCGATAGGATAAATGTTATACATCAAAAGTGACTGGATGATGAATCTAGTTCCAGACCCACAATTCTAGGAATTTCTCCGTCCCATCATCGCATCCTTCTGTTTTGATATGTTTTTAATTAGACATTTTCAATTAAGGGGTATATTAATATTCCTCCCCACCCCAATATTCCATCTCTTGAAACACAGAAATCCTAATGCAACATCAATTACCTGTCGGAATATTTAACTAATCCTAACGTCTTAGTGTGTTGGCCAGAGATTCCTTCGCAGCGGCGGACGGCGGACCCTTGTTGTTTTTAGGACCGTAAAAATGAGGATTTAAAAGTCAATTAATCTTCTGTGATGATCACAGGCTCAGGAGGAAATAATTTCGGAGGAAAGAATTCAATAAACATGGAAATCAATTGTTTCTGGAGGTTTATCTACTCATCCGTGGTCGAGGTTAGATCATTAATTACAAGCGACTGAAAACAAACAAATTGAGTTCGTAAACGAGATAATTAGTGTTTGATGGGCCGGAATTAATCCATTCTTGGTTGGTGGTATAAAATGTAGGTCAACAATTCAAGTCCTTTATAAAAATAAGATCATATCAGATTGCCTTTAAAAAGCTTACAAAATAAAATGTCACCTTATCTTTACGGTTATTTATTTATATCGATACGAAATTTGACAGATTTAATTCATAAAATTGAATATTTTGTCCTTTTAGGTTATTAGTGTCCAATACCCATATTGTGGAGAACTGTGTAGAAAGAATATTTCCTGGCGGACTTACGAATTTGCACGTTTGGCTTAGAGAACTTGATATATCATTATAATTGAATTGTATTTTGTATTTCCATACGATAATAATAATAATAAAAATCATAAAAGAATCGAATGTGTTTATTGATTTTATTTTAAAACAATTACACAAAAATAATGTACAATTTATGTTTCTCTTTTCCCTTTAAAATTTCTATAGCTGTTTCTGTTAGTCGGTCTCTTTTAGAATAAAAAAAACTATTGCTTTTAAAGCATCTTTAACAGAACAAATCAATATCAAGAATCAACAATATCATTTTAGAAGCAAAATATATACTGATATTTAAACATTCTTTTTGAATAATGTTGCTTTATGAATTATAAATCAATTTTCAATTGAAATTATAAGGGGTTACTAATAAAAAAATAATATACAGAAGACGCCGCTTATTAGGGCCACGGTTAATAGGGACAATCGCTTTATCGGGCCAAAATGCCTCGGAACGGATCGGCCGTATAAAAATCCATCGCTTTATAGGGCCGTTCTGTAGCCATGATCACTACTGCAAAGAGTTGCAACAACAAGTGCAAGTGACGACAACTCAGACTTCTGTTTATTTTTATTCACACCAACCTTGTTTATTTAATCGACTGAAGGAGTGAAGATAAAAGGAAAAATCGAAATAAATCGTCTCCTCGCATGTTTATGTTTGCCGATTTGATGACACCGCAATAGTTTACACGCCTTTCTATTATAAATTTGTTGTCCATCAATATATTCATCACTACATACAGAATTATATTTAATTGTTAAATTCATTCCGTTTTCTTGGACAAACTTCTTTTCGTTTATTATTATCGGATGAGAATTAACACTCAAATTTGTTTGGTTGACAAAACACAATACATGTGCACGTCATTGACGATTGAATTATTTTTAAATTTTACAAGATAAACATATATTGGTTAATAGGGCCAAATTATTCCGGTCTCAGAGTAGCCCTAATAAGCGGCGTTCACTGTATTAAAATATCATAAGGTTTAATTACACTATCAGTAATGTAAGAGTGAATATATAGTATGTATATTAACAATGGTAAAGTTTCAGACATGATTATGTTGTATAGATTTATTTCATATAATGACACTGATCGGATTAGTTGTTATTTAACTTTAATTGAAAGTATCATTGGGTTACATCATTATTATGTTCTCCTAAGAACAGTTAATTTTCTAAAAAGTGACGCTATTGAGGGCGTTTTAATGGTCAAAACCCACGAATTATGTATAAAAAATGGAAAATTTTAATTCTGATAAATTTATTAATTAAATATGTAAATAATGCTCGCCCAAATATGAAAGTAAACACGTTTGATAAATGAAACAAAACTCTCTTAATTGTGGATGATATGCCTCTTAATTTTGTTATGTAGTCTCCAGATTCCCGTTCCCGTTTGAAACGGGCGACAATGACTTGTTAAAAGAGAAGCAAACCAGACACGAGGAAGAAGAAAATGAAATACTTTCATTGCCGGTGTCTTTCAGAACATAACGAAAGTCCATTCATCTGAATGCATACACAAATACAATTTTAACGGATTCTTACGTTTATCGTCTCCATTCATTAACGGGCTTTAAAACATTAATTCGAATTTATTGGTCGAATAAAATGTCAATCTGAAATAAATCACAACAATTATAATCACAGCGTGATAAGTGTGGAAGATATATGATAGCCCAAATGGAAGCAATATATTTCCCAAAAAAGACGAATCACACCTCGGATTAGTTTAATGGTAATTTGGGCTGACAAATAATGGGCTGAATAGCAATGATCATTCATCGGAATAACAATGGGGATAAACCAATGATGTTGAAATTAATCAATTCATGAATTTTATTAAAAATTGTTCAAATATAATAAATGTTATTTATAACATATTTTGCAATTCCACATAGAAACTTAACTGTTTACATTTTATTGAGTTTTACTAATGAAATTTGTGCAAAAAAGGTATTCTTTGATGGAGTGTGAGATTTATGATTTACTAACCTACCCGACAAACTTCGGCTTGCCATTTTCATTATTTCCGAAAAATGTTTATAGAAAGCAGTTATGTATAATAAACTATTAAAGAAATTAAAAAATTCAATGAGTGCAGATTTTTGGTGAATTTGTACCACACGATCGAGCGTTTTTCTTTCGGCAAATAAAGGTCCACTGTCATATCTAAAGAGGTAGCTGTTACTTTCTTTCATAAAATAGGAAACCGAATATACTCAATTTAACAAAAAATAATTTTAATCCTTAATATGTAAGAGTGCTAATTTCTTTCCGTATAGGTATCAAGAAATGCTTAATCATAATAAAAGCCAAAAAGTTTTTTTTAAAAAAAAAACAAAAAATTCAAAAATTAGATGTGTCAAACATTTGTTACTTAGGACTATAAAAATAAAATTTCATTAAAATCGTATTATCCATTTCAGAGGAGTACTTCTTTAAATTTGATCGTATAAAAAATAAACCACAAAAAAATTCGGTTTTAAAAGTTAGGAGTAGCTCCCCCTAATATTTATGGGTGTAAAAATAAACCTGATATATGACATGCCTCGTCGAGATTCGTTGGGCCGTATTCATCCTTAAAGAGGAAAGGCAAAAAATAATAATATTCCACACTTTTTTTCGTTGAAAATTTCTAACATGTGGTCGATTTTATTCATAGCCAGTCTTTCTGTACTCTGCGGTACACCTCTTCCTCAAAAAGAAGATCAAAGTTTATGAATTAGTCTCGTCGAGATTTTTATGACTTTTTGATATATTTTCGATTTTTTGGGTCGAGCGCTCGTGATGGGCAAAATCAGTCTCGTTGTAGAGCTCTGGTGCACACCGACCAAACCCATATGCGTAAAAAATTTCGTAAATATCGATACAGCCGTTTTCGAGGAATTTGGTCAAACGTAACATGACAAGAAAATTTTATATATAAGACTTCTTTTGCAAAATTGTAAATTGAAGTTTATTTGGTAGAAAAAAACTTTCTTGAGTGTAGAATCCGTTTCTAAATCAGAAACAATGACTAATAGAAGGTTTAATTTTAATTAAGTATTCAAGTAATGACACATGTGTAATTGATAACAATAAAATCAAAATAAACCAGTTTTTTTTATCATGTTTACCCTATAAATCAAATATATACGAGTATCTTCCTACCGATAACACTAAATTCTGGGTGTCAAATTATGAACACCTTTCTTAAATTCAGATTAGCTGTCTTATCAGTAGTGTGACGTAGAATTGATATATTTCGGTTTCACTAGATAAGATAAGAAAAAAACCGATTGATTCGTCCACTAATATTTCTCCACATTACGTGTTTGCTTCTCGAGTGGTTAACATGGATGCTATAATAGAAATATGTGAAGATCCACAAGAACATGAGAATAATTCTAAAAGTGTTGTTGAGCAGATAGATGACAAATATGTCGATAAAGAGGTGTCTGACGAGGAATCAGATCAGTTGGTGAATCGTGAGAAAATCTGTGTTCGAAAACAACTCCAAATACTGTGTGATTTGTACGGCTTAAGACAGGAAACGTATTGGGATTGTTATCAGCCAGACCAAAAGGATGCTCTGAAGAATAAGCTGAGTTTGATTGTATCCAGTGAATTTGTGAACGAACGGAATTTGGTAATACCCAAAATTCAATAATTTTCCATAATATTACCTAATTTTTAAATTTTTTCTAGAAACAACTGGTTGAGAGTCTTACCAAAGCGATTTGGCGGCAAGGTGAAATTTCGATCTCTTATCGAAAACTGATAATTTTCATCGATCGTTTTGTTTGTCTTTTTTGCACACCTGCTCACAGCCAAATACACGGATGGAGTGTTGTACATGTCGCCCATATTCGTAGCCACCGTCCCTTATCAGTCTTACCGGAAACTTAAGCGAATCCGAAGACCGGCCACTGACTCACTGGAATACAATTTACACCCCGTTTTCCGAGTCATGAAGTGCATAGGTAATCAAGTTCTGTCTGTTAAACAATGTGACGTGATTTTGTGTTATCTAATCAGTGAGTTGATTGATAGTAGTAATTTTGGTTCAAAGTGCACTATCTTTATTAACGTCATAATTTTTGCCGGTATTTTAATTGCCTATTGCCAACAGATACATTAGTATTATTGGTAAACTGTTTGCAAACAAAACGAGAAATACAAGGGAGGGTTAATAAGTAATTAATTTTCGAGGTGTATGGTACGATTTTCTTTCGTAGAAAATTCTCAAATACAAAAAAAACTATATAGAACCAGACGCCTCCACGAAATAAATTGCAAACCCAACACATTGAACATAAACAAAACTTAGATAGAATTGCATATGTAATTTAGTGAAGCTAGGTTCAATAGAACATGAATTATAATATTTTTTGTTACGGAATCGCAAACAATTTACTACAGTTACTGGCTGGCTACTTTGACATAGCGACCCAATTTTTCGCGCTCTATATATTGAACAATAGATTATCAACTAGTTCAGTATAAAAAAATCACCAAAAACTCTATCTTGTTGGCGCATTGGGAGAAAATAAGCTACATGTCGTAAAAGTATGAAACGATATTTTTGTATAAGAAAAATTCGCACGCATTTTTGCAACAAACTTAGACTTTTATTTAATAGTCCAGTATATACCCAATAATAAGACCTTTCTTCGTGCCAAAAAAATTAAGATCAGATAGATACACTCCGAGATATTAACTAAACTTTAATCGAAACCCCTGCCGTAAAGGATGAGCCGCAGTGTATTTTGCCATACCAAAAAGAATAGCGATCAGATTAATACACTCCGAGATATTGATTAAAACATAAATCGTACACACCTGTCGTAAAACGCTGAGATGGAGTGTATATGCGAACATTCTCTCCCAAAAATGCAACGTAAAAATCATTGACTAATGAACAATTAATATGTTTTATTTGTGAATTTATTTCAACATGCAGTTTAAACAGTAATTTGTATTAATTTGTTGTTGATCATTTGTGGAGATGTCAGTATATTCATAACTTCATTTTTGTTAACAAATACCAAAAAAATAATAAATTGTAGGACTTGTAGGAAAACACATAATTAAACACTTATTTCATTCGTTTTCTAGAACTCTACTTGTATTTAATTATAATCAATTTTTGCACACGTCATATAATAATAATAAATATTAATAAATCGTAATTTTGTCATTAAATATACTTTTTTTTAATTATTAGTTTGTGATAAATGAGATATTTGAACAAAAAATATAATTTGAATTTTGCAAAAACATCCATTTCCAAACTAAATCACACAGGAAAATTTCTATACGTATTGTGAAACTTTATTTTAATAAAGCAGTAATGAAATTTTTTTTTCCAGATCCAAATACATTTTGTACAAATTCTTGCTGTATGATCTTTGTAGATGAACATGCTCGAGTGTATCAGGACTGGGAGTCCTACAAAAGACACAATATGTTACCTAGCTGGATTGTCATTGCTCCACGGCGTGGAGTATTTACCACTACAAACGGGGAGGTTGACTTGGAGATATTCTCATCGCCCTCCAGTTCCTGGTGGTCACAAATTGTGCGAAAGACTGACAAAATCATTAATTGGCTAGGCTTTGGATCAGCCATAATCACCATACTATGTTTAATTTTATTATTTATTGTGCCACATTTGACATTCATTGGCTATATAATCGCAGTAGCCGCTGTAATTGGAGTGATCTCAGCAATATATGCAGTTATACGATCGTCAGCACAAATCCACGATCGATCAAAACACGAAAAGTCTTTAAGTCTCTTGAATAATGAAGCTCGAAGCTGTTGGTTGGGACTTGCTGGAGGGATCACGGGAATTGTGGCCGGTGCGGCCAGTCGAGGACTCACCTATTTGATCGCCAACGGGAAACACGTTTCTAATTTTGTCAGAGTGTCAGTCAATGCCTTCAATGCAGCTTGCATCACAGTCAGTGGATTGGGAATAGTTAACGGATTTGCTGGGATTTTCGTGAAATGGAATGAGGAGAAAATATCCACCCTAGAACTAATTCAACTGTCAGCTTCTCTATTTTTGTTCACACATTCTTTATACAATTTTCAAACGGCCACTACGATTATCAAAGATAAGCAGAACATGACCATAAACGAATTTAGAGACAAATTGACCAAAAGTCAGAAGAAGAATTTCGACAAAATGGCGAAGCAAACAATCAAATTTCGAGGAGAAAGTGGAAAAAGTGACATTATTAGATCTCTTAAAGCCATTCCCGAGAAGAATACTGCCTTCCATGGAAAAATCAAAGCCGATGAAATACCCTTTAACTCAGGCGAAGTATCACAGTTTTCAAGAGGTCAAGGCATTCCTCCTTCTGAAATTGAATCAAACCTTAAACAAATCTCTCTAATGCTCCAAATGAAACAATTTGTAATCGTAGATCCTTTAGATCTCAGAAATATTATGGTTGATTCGATGGAAAATCTGTCTGCTGAAGCTTTTCGAGCTTTTGTAGAGCTTTGTCAGATTTTTGTGAAACAATTTGGGCACAATATCGAAATTATGCTTAATAGAATCATCGCCTTTGAGGAATTCATGTCGGATATCATAAAATGTATCGGAACCTTAGGCACTTTAGCGGACATGGAAATAAGTGACTTCGTCCTCTCCATCAACACCATAGAACAGAAGCAGTTTTTATTTGAAAATATCAAAAAGTATTATTATCAATTTTCAACCAGAAAACCGAATCATAAATGTAAAAAATGCCCGGGGTATTTTGTGAATACTAGTCGATCATTATTTAATCGTAAAATATTCAGGCGATCTGAGGAATGCGAATAATTTAATATATATTTTTAGTTTAACATTCAGTTTTCTGTGAAAACCTTAGAAATTAATTTTAAATAATATAAACTCTTCAGTAATAATAAACTTTATTTGATTACTTAACAGTAGTGGTTAACATTTGAATGTTTTTATAAGAATAAACAAAAAAACTTTCAATTAAATATATTCTTTAAAACACTTTATTACATTTAAATTTTTCTTTTAGTCGTTATCATCTGTACCTTTTTCTGATCGTGAAGGAATGTAGTATTTGGATTAAAAATAATTTTATCATAAATCGGTTCAAAGTCGTATTTCGAAAGTAATGTCACCACTCCAATTTTTGCGACAATTATACCAAGTCTAGCAGCTATACACTTCCTTGGCCCATCTCCAAAAGGATAGAAGGCGTTTTCTCGAAAAGTTGGTCTATCAAATCGGTGAGGATCGAATTGGTCTGGATTTGGAAACAATTCGGGATCTCTGTGAATTCCTAGCAGGGAAATTACAATTGGTGTCCCAACTGGAACCGTGAACTCGGAGTTTGGAAATTTATATTCCTTGGTACATATTCTGTTCAATGTAGGCAATGCTGGATACATCCTCAATGTTTCATAAATACACTTTTCCAGTAACTTCAATTCATTAATTGAATCGTAAGCTATTCTCCCATTGTTCTTTTTCAACATTTCATCTATTTCGTTTCGCACTTCTCTCAATAAAGTTTTATTTTTGGACAGTTCATAAATACAGAAACTGATTGCCGAGGAAGATGTTTCCGAGCCAGCTACGTAAAAAAGAAATAATTGAGCAACACATTCAGAAAAGCTGAGAATTCCTTTTTTGGAAGACTCATTTTCGGTGTCAATGTCACTTATCTCTAGTAACAATTGAATAAAGTCATTCCTCTCAATTTTGTTGCTTTTGCGCATGTTAACAATCGTTCTAAACAGGTCGCAAATATATTCCTCGATACCAGAGTGCAGGAGCTTCAATCTAAATACCTTTATTAGTTGAGGGCACAGGAAAAGGGAAACGTTGATGATTGCGTTTTTTATATTCGTATTATCAATAAATATTTTCCCAACTTTATGAAATTTGTGTTCGGGATCAGTAAAACTATTTACCTCGATCCCAAAAAATACCGATCCCACAATATTTACAGTCAGACAGCTGGTTAAATCTTTTAGGTAGATCTTATTATTCCTTGAAATTTCTTTGTCCAGGAAGTTGACTAATTTTTCACTCTCACCACTAATTATATTGAACATGTATTTTATTTTTCCAGACGAGAATGTGGATGTTAATTTCGCTCGAAGGGTCTTCCATTTTTGGCCAGATAAAGAAAATAAAGTACATCCATATGGATCATTTTTCTCATCACAATACACTCCTCGGTCATAGAAGTAATCACAATCACTGGTCAACATCTGTTTAATCCAATCTGGATTGTTGATCATTAACGCTGGTCGAAAAAAGAAGTAGACTCCCAACATTGGCTCCTTAGTTTGTTTGTATAAGTTCCATATCTGTTCTCCAAAACACTTTTTCAAAGCAGCAACTGGACCCAGATTTCCCACAGGAATCGCCGCTTTTAAGCAGGGAATTCCTTTTTGTTCCCAATAAGTAAAGATATATTTCAAATACAAATAAATTGAAATTATAATAACTAAGAATATCCACATTTTAAATGAAATCTTAACTCAATTTTACTTGAAAGCTAGTAACGAACTGAACTGGCGTGCAAAGCATCATTAAAATCGAGTATTAAACTGCATTTATTGTTGTTATAAAAACAGGCGTTGTATAACGCGCTGAATGATATGCATATTTTAAGTAGATTTTGTGGTCAATGTCAATAACTTTGTATAAATGATCGTCATATTTCATATTAGATCAGTATGCTGAAATTGTATTACATAGTTAAGGTTAAAATTGGTTCTATGCAGTTTAAAACAGAAATTCATTATTATGCATATAAATTACTGAGATTTTATCGCCCAGAGCAAGCAGTGATGTTTTTAATTTTAATTTTTAAAATATGCTCTTACAAATTTTTAGACGATAAAGATTCGTAAGAGCTTTTTTATTCAAAATCTATTTATAATCTTATATATGAAATTCTAATGACACTTGTTTTAAGCTTTCGTTCTCCGAAACTACTTAAAAATTGCGTGTACATGTGAAGGAAGTTGCTTTAAAGGTAATGCTTTATTTATTATATTCCTAGGTTATTAGGGTTAGTCATCTCTAATTTTTTAAAATTTTTTTGTTTCTCTCATAATAAAACTAAAGTTTTATTATGACCTAGCATTTAAAAGGGTTGGGTGGTGTAATGGTTAAAGCGTTGCACAGAATTCAACTTGATCGGGTCCCGGTTCGAGTGCAGATCAGACCGTAATTTTTTTCTTTCGAATTTCATTACTCGTTTTCATTAACAACATTCTCTAATTCATATTTGTTTTAAAAAATTTGGCAAAAAAAATAATACCCCGGTCTCAACGGTCGACTGACAGGTTTTCAAAGCTTGGATGGAATGCATAGAATTGAAGAGATAAATCGGATCTTTCTAATGCTAATAATTTGCTGCTGTTCATTGAACGGATACAAATTAAAGGATGAAAGGCATGGTCTTCTTCATAGTATGTGTGTTATGTCTAGGTAGAAAAAACCTGTTGATAAATACGCTGTGTATAGAATCATTTGTTATGGTGCTAACCACATCATAACAAATAATGATTCAAATGTCAATTGTGAAAGATTGGCAAATGAATAGATAGGGCTTTTGTTAACTTTGACTAATTAAAACCAAATGGTTAGACCTAAACTGGCAACGTTTGTTGAGTCGCAGAAGAAGCATTGAAAAATACACATTCCACAAATTTCACTCCCATACACGTTAAGGGTGAGCTACCCCTAATAAGATTCTTTGCTGCGATGTTTAATGTCGTATTCCTCAGAAACGGTAGAAACGATTTTATTTGAATTTTGTATGTTATACCACGTAAGTATGAGGGTAGGTTAAGATTTAATTTCCAAAAAGAGTTTTATTTGGAATTGATTTTGATTAAGTATTTAAAAAGAAATATTCACAAAAAAATTCGCAACCATACACGCCGAGGGTGAAAAACTGTTTTTTAATTTAAATATGATTAAGTATTAAAAAAGTCACACCCTTCCTACTTCTTGAGGACGTCTACTTACATTTATACTTAATATGTTTGGTTATCTAAAATGTTGATAGGTGGCAACGAATTGGCTAAATTAAGAATTACGAAATGAACCGAAATGGATCATTAGCTATTAGTTGTCCATTTAAATGTGTCAGTGGGCGCAGAACGAAAAACACTTGATTGTGGGATACAAATTCACTAAAAATTACGCTCACTGAATTGATTAAATTCTATATATAAATATAGGTACATAGAAATTTCAAACGTATATAACTCTCATGAACTTTAATTTGTTAATATGTATTAGATACTTTAATTAAGAATATTTTAGTAATTTTACTAAATTATAAATTGCGCACAACGTCTTTTTCCGCTCACAATTATAATTTCATCTCCTACAGTATTAGCAATTTTTAATTGACCAAAAAATATATTTTCTTAGAAATGATAAAGGCAACACGACGTTTGTCGGGTCGTCTAATATTGGTTTTTGAATTATAATAAATTCTCAGTTTCGAAATACAAAAGTTTTCAATTACAATAAGTGTGTTTATATAAGGTATATGCAACTCTGTCTATTGCTATTAAAAGAATTAAAATTCTACAATATAATTGATTGCAATGTTAAAAATAATGACAATTATTTTCAATAAAAATTAATTACGTAAAGGCACATTTGCTTAAGCGTCGAGAAAAGATTTTTAACAAGTTAGCAGTTTTCTATACTTACGAGCATGGTCCGAGAAGTACTTAACCTAGAAAAGTGTCAATTAATTATTTTCTCTTCAGCCGATAAAGAGTATCGTTGCAACGATGTCCTAAATTTGCTAACCCGTTTAAAATCTTTTTTAAGGTGTTCAAAGTGGGTCACCACCCTCCGTGATGGAATTCTTTCTCATTCGTCTAAATTTTGTGCCCTAGAGAGTAAATTTTTCAAATTAGAAATAAAAAGGAAATCGCACAATACAAACGCGGGAAAGAGTACATTTAAGGGCAGCTATCGTCTGCAATTTATCGTTTCAATCGCCCAAATAATTCGGAAAAGTAAAACCCTGAACCATTTTACCCTTCTTCAAATAAAAGCAATTGTGAAAAAATGGTATTTAAAAAATTCTGTATGGCAAATAATATTGATTCTATCAAACTAATTCGTATTTCTAGAGATACATCAGAGCAATTTTTTATATTGTTTATAATATTCATCCCTTCCCTCTCAATTTTCATATATTAGTTGTTCAGAATAATTGTTTTTTTAATAGTCATACAATGATTCAAAGCCACCTAACAGGCTTCACCAATTTATTGGTGTAATTGTAATTGACTTTAGATTTTTAAATAATGCGATTAACATTCTGAATACAATAGAATTGATACAGTATCAATTAAAAATAATAAGAAAAAAAGTATTTTAAGATGATAATTTTTTTTATTTCCACAAAAAGATTAAAAACGTCTAACACTTTTAATGAACAACAAAAAACTGATGAAATATCAGTAGAATTCAAAGTTTTTATTTAAAAATAATGTTAAAATTATTAATGTTTCCTCTTCAAAACTTTCATTGGTAATTTGTATTTATCATGAAGAACCGTACAAATTGGACTAAAAACAATTTTTTCATGAATCGGTTCAAAGTCGTATTTTGAGAGTAATGTCACTAGTCCAATTTTTGCAATGATTATACCAAGTCTCGGAGCTATACACTTCCTTGGCCCATCTCCAAAAGGATAGAATGCGTTTTCTCGAAAAGTTGGTCTATCAAATCGGTAAGGATCGAATTGGTCTGGATTTGGAAACAATTCGGGATCTCTGTGTATTCCCAGCAGGGAAATTACAATTGGTGTCCCAACTGGAACTGTGAACTCGGAGTTTGGAAATTTATATTCCTTGGTACAAACTCGGTTTAAAGTAGCTAATGCTGGATACATCCTCAATGTTTCATAAATACATTTTTCCAATAACTTCAATTCACTAATCGATTCATAAGTTATTTTTCCATTGTTCTTTTTCCACATTTCATCCATTTCGTTTCGCACTTCTCTCAATAAAGTTTTATTTTTGGACAGTTCATAAACGCAAAAACCGATTGCCGAGGAAGAAGTTTCCGTACCAGCCATGTAAAATAGAAATATTTGAGCCACACAATCGGAAAAGCTGAGAATTCCTTTTTGGGAAGACCCAATTTCAGTGTCAATGTCACTTATCTCTAGTAACAATTGAATAAAGTCATTCCTCTCAATATTGTTGCTTTTACGCATGTTAACAATTGTTCTGAATAAATCACAAATATATTCCTCGATACCAGAGTGCAGGAGCTTCAATCTCAATACCTTGATTAGTTGTGGGCACAGGAAAAGGGAAACGTTCACGATCGCATTTTTTATATTCGTATTATCAATGAACGTTTCTCGAACTTTACAAAATTTGTTTTCGGGATCAGTAAAACTGTTCACGTCGATCCCAAAAAATACAGATCCCACAATGTTTACAGTCAGACAGCTAGTCAATTGTTTTAAGTAAATCTGATTATTTTCAGAAATCTCATTATCCAGAAAGTCGACCAGTTTTTCACTTTCATCACTAATTAAACAGAACATATATTTGATTTTGGCGGACGAGAAAGTGGATGTTAATTTCGATCGAAGGGTCTTCCACCTTTGGCCGCATAAAGAAAATAAGGTACATCCATACGGATCATTTTTCTCATCAAAATAAGTGCCTCGATCATAGAAGTAATCACAATCACTGGTCAACATCTGTTTGATCCAATCTGGATTGTTGATCATCAACGCTGGACGAAAAAAGAGGTAGACTCCCAACATTGGTTCCTTAGTTTGTTTGTATAGGTCCCAAATTTGTTCTCCGAAACACTTCTTTAGAGCCACAACAGGTCCCAGATTTCCAACAGGAATTGTTCCACTCAGACTTGGTACTCCTTTGCGAATCCAAAACGAAAAAACATATTTTAAACAACAGTAACAGATGATTATAAAAGATATGATAAGCCACATTTTCAAATAAACACTAATTTTAACTTTATCTCGTTAAAATTCTATTTCTGAGCGACTTGTAGCTCTGAGAACTATTGAAGGAATAGAGCGATCAGTCAAAAGTCATTCAATTTTTAAAATAATAACTTGATGCAATCTTACAATATTATTCAAATTACTTTGTTATTTTTAATGATATTCCTGACAATTCATATTTGAATATATTGAATACTACACTATTATAGAATAGTCGACCTTGAAATTCTATTTCCGTGGCGTTGCAAGTTTGTAGTTCCAACTCCGTTTTATATTAATTGCATTATCTCAATCAATCATTATGACTACAGGCAATAAATGAATCATTTAGCATAAGCGGTTTTGGAAGAATTTAAAGTATTTTTTTAAATCGGATTTATATTTTTATTTTTACAGTACAACACTCCGGGACCGGCGTGACTTGTTCGTAATTACCGATTTACTGGATTAAGTTTATTGGTTATGAAAAAAGTTAGAACGTGTTCTGTAGGCAAAGATTTTAAAATACGCTTGTTCATATGCATAAATATTCATAAGTGCTTGGAAAAGTGTTTTTAATCATTAATGTTTTATTCAATTTATGTTTATAATAGAATTTATTTTTAATTCGTCACAGACGAGATATGTACATGGATTGTGTCTATCAGAAAAGAATGTGAATATGATTACGCATGTGTTAATGAGTACAAAAGAAGAACATAAAGTGTTGTCCATAGCCGCCAACCCTAAGTATTGTTAAGTAGCGTTGGTCTTGTTATAATTTCAATCTATAGCAGGGGTTCCCAACCTTTTTCAACCCATGGCGCCCTTACACAATTAAAATTTAGCCACGGAGCCCTAACATAGGCAAAATTTTGTCACGGCGTCCCTATATGATAAATCAAGTAGGTGATAACAAAAATACAACTTATGTTAGGTAGATAGGAACAAACAGTAATACTTACATATATAATATAAAACTGAGTTTCTTTATTTGAAAAGATTTCTTGCACATACAGCATGGCCGTATGTTCAGCTATCATGTTAGTTGGTAGTTGAGATCCCTAGTTATGACTGGAATTCTTTTAATACGGGTTAGATGACGAGGAGACTCACGGCACTCCTGCATACTTTCCACGGCTCCGCAGGACGTCGCTGCGGACAGTTTGGGAACCCCTGATCTATGGTATATTAATGTCATTATATCGGCAAACTCAAAGCATAGAGAAGACTTTTTCTTTTTTGCCTTTTCTGACACGCATTTGAACTCACAACTCTTTAGTTGTAGTGATATTGGCCACAGAATGTAAGTATTAGCCGATGTGTTTTTCGCATTAAGCGATTGATTTTCAATGTATTTATATGCTCCCCATCCGTTCCCTTCCCATACATTTTGTTTGGAAAAAGTAATTGTTCGTATTAACCGTGTTTTTAATAAGCGGCTTCTACTGTATTTTGTTAGAAAACAAGTGTTTCACCATATTTTTGAATAATTGAAAAGAACAATACCGCATCGAAGAGATCACTATAGCAGTGTTTGACATTGCTGAGTTGATATCGATTTTTATCATTGTGTAATCATTGATAAAGCTTTAGTATATTGGTACCCACCAGAGACCAATCCACATAGTGGGNTTTGTTAGAAAACAAGTGTTTCACCATATTTTTGAATAATTGAAAAGAACAATACCGCATCGAAGAGATCACTATAGCAGTGTTTGACATTGCTGAGTTGATATCGATTTTTATCATTGTGTAATCATTGATAAAGCTTTAGTATATTGGTACCCACCAGAGACCAATCCACATAGTGGGACTGTAGTCGGCAAACGTACTTTAGATACCTATTTTCAGAAGATGGTTTTAAACTAAATAAGAACAAAAGTACTGAATAATTGAAATTTTGGCAGTAAATATCTAAACGATAAACTTTGATATCATCGAGCATGGAGGCCGAAGAATCATCAATAGACTCTCAAACCTGACGTTTAGACCTTGAGGAAAATTCCTTTTGTGGCCCTAAGTGGAGCTACGTGATCCTCCGGACCATTGATATTTCACATTTCATTTCTTTAAAAATATCAAAAATATAAAATAAGGTAACATAACAAAATTGAAATAAAACACGTTTCTTTGTCAATTTCTAATTTATTGGAAATTGGTTTAGTAAAAATTACAGCTTTTCTCAATAAAATCTATTCGACTTAATCTCATTTATAAAACAGGGTGTCTACCAGCTGTTTATACAAGGGGGGAAGAGAATACAAACAAAAACGTAATACTTTTGAATTTGGTACAGATTAGTACATAAGTTAAATAAATAGAATAAATACAAAATATTGCAACAATTTCTAAAAAATACTTAAACCGAATTGTTTGTGGTTTTGAACCAGTCAACAAACATTGCACATTTAGCTCTTCTTCTTCATGTTGCACACATAATCCGCTAATTATCATAATAATAATGTTACTAGTAGGTAGGTAATTATTCTCAAGACTCCAATTAAATCTCTCCTAATACAATAAATCTCTTGTGGCAAACAGAAAATAAATTCTGGGCTGAGGTAGTGTTTGCTGGAAACTCGGAAAATCTGATCTGAAGTTGAAATTAGTTTAGTAGGATTGCCTCTCCTTTCACTTTACCCTTCTCTCCTGCCTGTCGCCTTCTTTCTTTTACCACAACTTGTTGTGATAGAATTTCAGGTCCAAGAAACCTTGCTCGGTCAAATTGTTGTTCCTATAGTTTGGAGTGAGACGGTCTGGCATCGGAATGTCTAACCTTAAAGACTTTTTCCGACCGATAATTGTGTGACCGTCCAATTGTGCGGGAGCTGCCTCTTTACCCAATGGTCTAGTAATTTTCACCACACCGAAGCTGTCCAATTTCTTCTGGTCAAACTCCATTTCACTGGACGGCATCACCGCCGCCCCCACATTAAAGGAAAGATTCTTGAGTCCGGTATGTTGCTTGGAATAGTGGAAGCTCTGATTCGGACTCTGAAGCAATTTTATTGGCTCAATTTCATTCACTTCCACCTTGTTTTCGTAATCGACTTCATCATTTTCTCTGGATTGCCCTTCTTGAGTTGGCTCCTCTTCTTGGACCGGCTCCTCCTCCTCAATGGTCTCCACATTGGGAGTCTGCTGACCGTACTTCATCACCGGCATCGCATCCATGCTCGAGGGAGCAATGGATGACTGAAGATCGTCCTCCATTTCAGTATAAAGAGACGGCTGATAATCTCCAACACCATTCAAGAGCGCCATCTCATGTGTCGTCGGACTGAGAAACATCTGTCCGCTACGATCATATTGATTTCCTGGTGCCAGGAAGCGACTGTAAAGTGTACATCAGCATCTTTCTATTCAGTTGTTTCTCTATCAGCTCACTCACAAAACGACAAAATTGATGTCAAACAATTGCGCGCCAGAAGAGGCTTGGTGATTATTAGGTGATGGTGGTGGTGTTAAACAATTAAAAAAAATATGGTGACTACTTCGTTGAAGGTGGTGATGGTTTTGGTGACAATGGTTTTGCAATAAAACTCTACTACAAACACAGATGGACAAACACACTTATATAATTAAATTAAAATTATGGTTGTCTTTTTGCAGCAATAATAGCCAAGTATTTTTATGTTTCAAATGTGAGATTCTTTTTCAGCAGATAACGTTTTGCAACTGTTTTGCTTGCTTGCTTGCGTTTAGCAGTTTTTCGCTTGAGTTTTGGTTTTGCTTCTATTCTTGTTCTATTTCTTCTTATTAGATATAATTGTATGGATTATGTTCGATTAAATTCGTCCCTCTATTTTTTCAATATCTAATGAAGAAAAGAGAAAACAAGGTGCCATTAATTAAATGCCAATTTAATGGATTTAATGTTTGCGCAATGTGATTCATTAATAATAACACTTATTTGATAGATGCCAAAAGAACAGCCTGCTTTTTAAAACACTCCGAGACTTTAATAATTTGTTTCAATTTTTCGATTGATTTCTATTGTATTAAATAATGTCGGCCGATTGTTTAAATTAAACGTAGTATAATTAGAAGGATTTACTGTGGTTTTAAATTTAAAATTAATGAATAGTTTAAAATTAACCAAAAAATTAAATGAAATGAATTTTATATACATAACATATTCTTATGGCATCTATTTACATTACAAATCCAACAACGAGGATGTTAATTCGTGTGGTCTTTCAAATAAAATAAAGCTCTATAAGTAAATAATTACAATGGATTTGATATACCTCAATCAATAAATAAAATCATTTTTAAAATGTCACACTCTTATGCAACAAACTGTAAGACCAATTTCTTGCTATTCGTTCGTCATCCTCGTTGTCCAGTCATAAATTTAACACGAAAATGGAAAAGCTGGTGAAACGCTAGCTTAACTCAACGATAATCATACCTCCTGTCGGCCTCTCGTGTTACCGCCACGGGACTGTTATGAATTATCTGAAATGGCAACAAAACAGCACATATTAAAATGGGACTACTGTTCACTTTCCCTCCCAAAAAGCGGGCCAAACCGGGTGCACATTCCCATTAATACAAATAATGTGAATTATGCTCCCCTTTTTGCTCTCCGCTGTTCCTTTCTTTTCTTTATACTATTCTTATAGTGCGCTCCCTTTCCGTCCTAATATATTCTTTAATAATTTAGTCCAGCCAGGTATTGCTTTCAAATCTATGTCACTGGGGCACGTGCAATCGGAACTCTAATAAAGCACAACTGTTGGCGACAACTCGCATTTTAACACGGCAATATCAATTTCAAAGGAACAGAGGCAGGAAACCTCTTTCTTATGTCACCTTTTCCTTCAACAGGAAAACAATTAAAATTACATTTTCCTCCGCAAATTTTGTCAAAGTTTTAAAGATTCTTTAATAATTAACTGTTACGGTTGATTAAAGTGAAACTATTACACTTTGTTCTCAAGAGGTTAATCATTTTCCTTGAGGTGGCCTGGCTATTATTAGAAGCGAATAATTCGACCGAACGAATTGATTATTATTACACACATAAATCGCCAGTAAAATTATAGTGGGTGAAAAGCAGGCAAAAGTTCATCAACTTAAGAAACAAAACATGGAAGGACTCGACCAGTCTTCAAGGGACTACAATTCCAAGCAAAACTAGGTCGACTTGGCGACCAATGAACTGAAAAAATCATAATCACTTCTCGTGTGTAAAGTTTAATAATTATGAACAACAAAAGCGATTTAATCAAATGTTCAGCGCAGGGTAAATCAAGCAGTGAAATACACTGGGGTTATGTTTATGCCGGCAAAAGTGCAGCAATTAAAGAAAACAATCCCAAACACATCCATTAAAACAATCATAATTACGAGTTAGTTACATATGAATTAAAATCTTACATGTATTTCTTTTGTTGGATATTGGAATTATTAAGGGAATTTCTTACTATATAGATTTTAATTGTTAATGGTTTCCCAACAAATAATAAAACATTTTTATAATCCTTAAACTATTCATAAATAAGATTAATAGTAAAGCTTTTCACAATAATTTATCAAATAGAAACACACAAAAAACCAAGCTTAATTAGAGCCTTTTTAAAGTAGAACAAACAATACTGCACTACAAAGGATAATTGTTGCACTTCCAAACTCTCACATTAGGTGAGTGTGGTTTTAAAAACAAAATTATGTTATACAAACTTTACACTCGAAAAGAATTACAAAAGTGGTTCAAACAAAGTTTCAACAATTGCATGAGAACAAAATTGACTGATGTATCAAGCACTCAATTTTCAAGCTAGGATTATTCTGCCTTAAAGATTAGATTTTGAAAAGAATTGATAGACATGTAAAGGGAGAAAAGGACATTTACCTCTGCCATGCTTCCCAGGGGTCTCGGAGCGGCATACCTTCCTATATGAGTCGCTTGTAAGTTTTCAAAGGTAGGTGTTGCTGCTAGATGATGCTTATGGCTACTGTTAAGGGTATTAGTTCGATTAGCAACAGGGGTAGTCTTGAATTGTGGTCCGAATAAATTCATGTTAGGACTGTTAAAACAATTCATTCTATCTTTAGTCCAATTTGTCTCAACTTTGAATAAACATTTATGATATTAAACAGTAAACTATTACCTATCTGTGATGTGTAAGTTTGAGTGACCATTTGATATGGTGTTGTTGTTGCTGTCATCGTTCAGCTCAAAGAAGCCCTCATAAATGACGAAATTATTCATTTGCGGTATTTGCTGTTTCAGGTCGTAGTGCTTTAAAAGGAAGGCCAGCAGTTTGTCTGAAGGTCGATCGATGGCCAATTGGTTCGCCTTCAGGTTCTCACTCTCCAACATGAACTGGAACAGTTCTTTGCCCAGACCGAATCTCTGTCGGCTTTCGTGGATGAAAAAGTCCAAAACACAGTAAGCGTCCACCGTGTGTGTCTCCCCCTCGCTGTCAAACACATAGAGCAGCTTTTTGCCGATTTTCAACAGTCCAGTCACCAATCCACTGAAAAGCCATCAAATTAGGTTACTTGTAATTCCTCAAATTCGAAACCCTCTCCCTCCCCCCTAATACAAAGCCATAATAAAGTCACAATATACCTTTAGAAATCGCCACAAAGGAACACGCAAAATATTAATTAACTTTACGATTTAAATATTCAATTCCTAAAAGCGTTTATTGAGTCCAAATCAGTCCCGATTTTGACCATTTCGGATACAGCTATAAAAGGCTTTAACGAATCGGAATTCAAGGATGTGCACTTTTAAAACTGTCTATGTTCATTCCCCTACTATAATTCATTTTCCGACCTCCAGCCTTTTATTGTTATTATATGTAGTTTAGGACACTTTAATGAGAATAGGAAATTATACCGAGAATCAGGCAAAGCCCGTAAATTTGGTCGACCGCTAAAATTGGCCATACAATCTCGTGCCGGCTGGGCTTTCCATTCACCTAATCTCACCGGGGTAATTAAGAATGGTCGATAATTGGTGTAGAAGTCGTTTGATTTGTTAGCCTTTAAAGGGACAGGACCTAATAGAAGGTCAACAGAAAGCCCTGGACTTATCCAAACCGCCCAAACACTTTCTAGCATGTACATATCTATGGTATAAAAACCAATTGAAATGCAATTGCAAATTCTCCGAGTATTTCTCAATGAAATTAACTACTTTATTACGCTCTACTTTACTTGTATTGCGAAATGACATTAAAACCGCCAACACAAAATAGCTTCTGAAATCGATTATTTATTTAACTTGATGTGGACATCTGTGAAACAAACCGTGGAAACTTGACCCCATGACGGAAAGTCTATGTTCAATATGTAATGTTTAGCAAGAAAAGGAGTTTTGTTATTTAACAATTTTATTCAAATTGTGTCAAGTTTTAAATAAACAAATAAACTGTTTAATAACAAAATAAACCCGTATATGATAATTTCTATCAGATAAAGCAGTTTAAAAATATCTTATCTAATCTTATCTACATCATCAACAATCCATAGATTATGCAATATATTAAAATGACAACCCGTTTACTAATTATAAAGATTACGTGCTACTGATAAGCAAATGATTTCGCATATTTTTAATAACTACTGTGTAATTCACGATTGCATTCAAAATATATTGTCTTTATAAATTTAACACTAGTTTTATAAATCATTATTTAGCTGCCGTGAATGACATTTGATTTATTTTTGAGGATATTTCTTGTCAACTCTTACTCAAGAAGGAAATTTATTTGGCAGTAAAAAAGAAAATATTAAGATGACTTGAATATTTTTGTTCTATTGTTCTCTAGATCTATACTTATAAGTAATCGAAGGTTTTTTATACAATTTTAATTATGGACGATTATGTAAAATGCTAAATTACTACTTTATTCCTTTGTAACCTATTCTGTTATTAACAAAATCAACTTACTTCTTTCCGCCCTTTTCGTACATCAAATAGACGGTATGGTCGTTAGAGTTCCTCAACTTTTGGGCAGTGGTGACCGGACGTGTTAATCCTTGGGCTCGTGCTGACGCCTCGCCCATATCGTTGATTATTTCCGAAAACTTGCTCGTCGTATCGCTGCAAATTCAAATCAGAGCGTTTATGAATAAATATCAGTCATTAAGTTGGAAATTATGGCCTCAAATCGGTGTGTGTCTTTGAGGCCGTTTTAATTTCTCTCCACAAAATTTACGGTTGTTATTTTATAATTTGCCTAATAACGCTTAGAACGAGTCACAAATTATAGCACAGAAAATACTATTCTTCTTTAATTTAAAAGCACTCCATAACGCAACTGTGATTTCCCAGATCAACTCTTTCCCCCTTTCATACTTCTTGGCAAGTACTATTCTTCTTCAACATCAATAATCTCTATAATATCATCAGATTTTTACAATTGTTTCACGATCATCTTGTGAATGGACAAAGAATGAGCGAATTGCAACTGTTTTGGCGGTAAATAAAGATTTCTTTAATAAGATAAAGCATCTTTATGATGGTTGGCTGATTTCAAAACAACAACAACGGGATCTCGATGCTCTGTCAAAACAATTATACACTTCTTCAACTGGAGAATAACCAGATATACTAATAAACGAAATGCCAATAAAGAATACAATTTCTACATAAAAAGATACAAAATATAGAATTTATAAAGAACTATCTATAATAATTATTTGTACCTACTACAAAGGAGTAAAATCAATTGTTTTTAAGAGGTATCGAGTGGCAAAAAGGTTCCTAAACTTTAACTTTGAGACAAAATTAAATTACGATTTTCTTTTCTTCGGTAGTGATAAAGTATCTAAATTTTAAATAGCGTTTAAAACCTAACTTTTATTTCTAGAATTTCAAAAAATTAAATATCAATTTTCAATTTTTCCAATTTACTAATTTTGCAGTTCATATTTATGCAAAACATATTATTATTAAAAATAATATAAATTTAACAATGAGCGGAATTGTAGTTATAAATGTTAAATTATATAAATATATAAAAATGAGTCTTCTAATAGTATTTAAGTTTTTCTAAAAAAACATTTTCCATAAACTTATGTAATTTTGAAATTGAATTTTATGGTCACTTAAAAAGCATTTCTGGTACTTTTACTCTTACAACTATTACCCAATACTTACAGCAACATCCGTCGATCTCCATGAAAGCCCTCAGGTATTAAACTGCTCTTCACTTTTACAATCTTAGTAGTAAAGTAGTGCTCGATGTTGAAACGAAACTCCATTGTGGTTGATCAGAAACCGAGTACTTCTTTCCGGACAATGATAATAGTGATGACTCAGATCTCGGCAGACAATTTTGCTCACACTTCCAAAAAACCGCGCACCACACAGATCTCTTTCTCTTTACGGTTATAAGCTTTTAAAAAACACCAGGTTTAGCTTTTACTATTATTATTTCAACGCTGAATTATAATAGGTTTCGTTGTTGTGTGGTTTATCGATGCTGCTGCTCTGCTGCGTCCAAAAGTAAAAACTCATTGGAGCTGCAAGAGAGAGATTTCCAAGCAGAAAAACGGCACGGATTAGTCACTTTTTCAATTAAAATTGTCATGTCAAAAACCAAATTCCATTCATTTAAGTCACTCCACACTATAGAACTACAGCGATATTGTTGAAACATCCAGCTGTTCCATGAAGCAGCCGTGAAATTACCTCTATTTGATACTCGAGATCCGTTCTTTAAGAGAATAACAACCTGAGAAGGCAGTCAACATTACCCAACCACGGCAAAACTACAAATGTTCGCGAAAGGTTCGGCCGCCGTTTTCTTTGCGGTTTCTTCAATACCAACCAGCAACTCATTCACCTTTTCCACCTTCACGCGCCTCTCAAACCCAACACAACCAACAATGTTATTAATTACCATTTTCTAGTCGTCGTCGGCGGCACGAACACTCTGGCAACCGAGTATTATGGTTACAGCGGTTGTTACTTCATTAGGCTCATAGAAAATAGCACCACAATCAAATGCTAAAACTATATATACAATAAAAATAAAACTTAATTTGATGTGGGCGAAAAGTGCGAAACAGAACCGTTTCAATTACGGAGGAGTAGAATTTAAAACACATACAACTCTTATTATGGCCAAAGAAAGTGAAACACTTGATGTATTGTACTTGTACATAATAGTAAGAGAGCCACTCGCACTGATAAAATTTACTCTCGTTCTGCACACCTGACTTTGACCTTGTGGCCAACTGTCTGATCTCCCAAGATTCCATGTCCAAGCCAGGAAAGGGAATACGACCTACTTTTCAATGCCACCATGTGTATTATGTACATGTATTATTTAATTCATTATTTTTGAAAATTAGGTTGTTTCCATCAAACCGTTTGGAAAAGAACTTTAAAAAGAAAATGATATATTATAGATAGCTTTAATATTTGTCTATGATGATTGAAAACCAGTTGTTAGTTTATGATAAAATTAAATACATACTAGTACATTACATATAACAGTAACATAAACGATTTTTCAAAAAATTAAATTAATACATATTTAAATCAGATAAATAACAGATTTATGATTGTAGGTTTTCAATTTAAAAATTAATATTAGGAATTTTTTTAGAATCACAAGATGTTTAAGGTTTCACTTAACAAGTGTTTTATGAAGTGTAACCTCCATGACATAATAGTTATTTTCAACATTGTATTGAA